>QQSS02033221.1:0-18878 GCA_003687565.2 Craspedacusta sowerbii | reverse complement strand
TATGTATGTATGTATGTATGTATGTATGTATGTATGTATGTATGTATGTATGTATGTATGCAGGGCCGCATTATGACCAGTTGGGACCCTACGCCAAAACTTTTTTGGTAGCCCCTGCTTTTGCTGAGCCTACCTCTGAAAATTCTCTACAAAGATTCACATCAGAGATCATCAGGATCTTCATCGACAAGTTTCAAAGAATACTGTGCATATTTTTCCACTGTCAAATCCAAATCACTCAAACATGCAAATTTATTTGCCTCCTTTTTGTGCACTTCTGATCTTCTCTGGAGTTAAGTTTGAAGAGCATGAAATATGGGGTAATATATTCTAATGGCAAATAGATTGACTTCTTTTGTCAAGCCAATTTTTCGTTATCTGTTGCGAACTTGCCGTCTCAAAGACGATCTTTTATCATCAGTATTTGGCTTAAGGCCTTTAGCTTTACCCTTTAATCGCTCAAAATATCTCTCAGATTTGACATATCATCTCCCAGTGACTGATGAATTGTCAGCACAAACCTTCAGATTTCACCCGTGTGTTTGGAGAGTTTTACTTCTACGGTGGAAGTAATTTCGTCTTAAGTAGCCACCATGGAAACAAACTTGAGCTCTTCCATCTTAATATCAAGACTAGCTGCTTCTAACTAGGTTTCCCATTGTTAGTTGGATCTTCAGAAAATTCTGCTCTCATGCTCCGTTGGATTTCATTGCGGCGTCATTTGATTTCCAATGTGCCTCTCACCTAGTTTCTGACCGAGATTTTACCCATCATCACAACTATTTTTTAAAGACCAATCGATGTGTCTAGATCGGGGACAAAATTGTAAATCGGATAGAAAATTGAAAAGCAATTTACTGCTATTGGATTACAGTTAACAGCATTTATGCCAATAAGATTGAGTGAGTACCTTGGACAATATGGAAAGACAGGCAGCTTATTTTCCTCGAAGATTTTCTGTTGCATCCCTTCATAACAGCCAGACAAGTTAGCAGCACTTATCCTAGGAATCGTCCAGGAAACTTTCAGAAATCTAGCTTGCACTCTTCACGTAAATAAAGTGGTACTTTTAGAGACATTTGCCATCCTGTTTAGCTTTCTAATGGTAAGAACGCAACAAACCGCTTACCTGGCTTCCTATCTACTGGGGATACATATTGTAATATGATACTGATCTACGGGCGACACGTCATTGTTGATTACAACTGATAGGCTAAAATATCCAGCAGAGCATATTTCATCAATGATAGTTGTGTGAACTTTATTATACTATATTATTTTAACGACTTCATCCCAAATTGCCTTTCGTAGGTATGACACTTGTGTCTTACCCGATACCGCAATATTTAGAAATATGACTTGCCAAAAATCGATCAAATTCAACCACAAGCTCTAACAACCCCATGTCATTCAATTTTCATTCTGCAATGCTCGAAATTCCTCGTCAGCTTCTCTAAAGGCCAGTCCATGCCCTGCTAATGGGGTGTAGCAGCTACAATACCCTTCAATACGTTTCTAGAATGGGCAGTTTATAGCAATTGCAACGGGCACCACTTTTGTTGAAAACAGAGGATGCAAGTTCGGAGAAGCTCAGCTCAGAGATCTCTGGGCGAAAGAAAAAATTATTGAATTTTTTTCCGGGGACCCTTTTCTTACGAGGGGCTCCTAGGCCAGGGCCTTGTGGGCCCATTGGATAATCCAGGTCTGGGCATACACGCATGGTTGGTTGCAATAGCAAGAAAAATCCATCATACGCCGCATCTGTAAACTCGGGAATTTCCTGGCACTTTGAACAAGGGACATACTAGTCACCAGTACGCTTGGCATAACATGACCAAAGTAAAATCTTAGTAAAATCAGTTCCTTCTTATCTCGAGTTAAATTTAAGCCTTCCATTATTAGCCATAGAAAAAAATTCAAACCACACTTTCGACGGTAGAATAACTTCCTTTGCATTGCTTGATCTTGCGGCGAACTCAATCCTGCTCGCTACGTTGTTCCTGAAAGCACTTGCTCATCGCGAGTAACGCTTCTTTGCGTCGTTAGCAGGCGAAAGGTCGAAGCAGGTGTCTAATTCCACAAACAAGAGAACAAATCCCCATCCCTGCTGTCATGTGGAGTTAGGTAACAAAACACTGTATAAAAAAAAAAAGGAACAGAAAAAACAAGGGGGAAGGGAAAGCGAACAGCGATCTTCAATGTGCGAATTCACAGGCGTGAAAACCGCATGTCCCGCGTGAGCACGCGCAAGACAGAGGTCGAGAGTTGGAGAGTGCGGTTCTTGCTAAACGGTGCGGTTTCTCAGCCGCCGTCAACACAATATGACGCATAGTGCTGCAAGTTGGCGCTGGCGTTGAACAGACTGTCATCGCTAGAAAAGTTGATGCGTTGTGGACAAGAAATGTAGATTTATTTCCTACTCGCTTGGCACAAGAATAGAAATTTAAGAAATGCGCAAATTTTTCTTTGAGGGTAAAAGAAGCTAACTAACTGCATTCCCACTAATATCATAAACCTTATGACCAAAATTGCTATGCACAAGAACTACCATGGCTTTCGACTACCATGGCTTTATAAATATATAACTTTGTACATAAATCTGATAACCTCTCTGAGTACGTTTTACGAACGCGCAGTTTAAATGACATTTTGCTGCGTATTTTGAATGTTTGAAGAATACAGCACGCATGAAGGCTAGCAGGTGTTATCCAAGGCACTTTGAAAACTCATAGCTTCTACAAAAGTGAGAATTTTAGGAGGCTTGGCAGTGGGAAGTTTTGCTCCTAACTTGAAAGCAATAATAGAGATGCTTATCATAACTAGCCATTCAAAATTTTTTATTACATATATATATATATATATATACATATATATATACATATATATATATATATATATATATATATATATATATCTCTTCGATATCAGTTTTGTCTTCGCTAGGCACGCATCTGCATCATGCAAACACTACTAAAACTCTACTCAATAGAACTATTAAAAAAGCTCGTCTGTAGGCACACATAGGTGCAGGGTAAGACTGATTTTTGTGGGTACACTATTTATAATGAATTTAAAATAATTCGGGAGGATTTAATATTTGCATTTTGTTGTTTATAGAAAATTCCCCTGCTTTTAAGGGAAGGGAAATACAAAAATTTACTGATTTTGTGATTTTGTGTTCTTGATTCATCAGAATAAAAGCACTGACTAACTGTAGAAATCTTTCCAACTCTTCTTAGCGCAGTTACCAAAAAGGTAGGCCATTTGCTTCCTGCTTGGCAAAATCTGAGGTCCCAACAACTTTGCTGGAAGTTAGCCAAGATCGAGGAAATAATAAACGAATTTAAACTTTTCGTAAAAAAACAAACAGCCGTCAGAAAAGAAAAAATTGGTCACGAAGTTCATAGTTCACTTGTTGCACAACTGTCAAACTATTCTCGCGATGTTATTTCCGCTCACGAGATATGACAGTGAGCGAAGCTTGCGTTGTGCAAGCAAATGTTTACTTTGTTGGTACTACAAACAGCGCACTAGTAATCTGGGGTTAAGGGATCTCCAAACACGATTAACTTCGTTTCTTGCAGATTCCAAGGCTTGTAAACATGCACATGTGCTGCACAAGCTCTGACTTGCATCTTGTACACACATGTATGTCTATCTACTTATACAAATCTGCGAATATCCGCGTCGCAGTGAGCGCATATGCTGAGCGAGTCAATCGTTCATGAATCGATGAGTCTGAGTCAAACAGACAGACACCTAAACACCCACACAAACACCCAATCACACCCAAACACACACACACAGGCACAAACACAGATTTAACGAGCACATGCGCGATGTTAATCAGGGACTAGAAATGCAAGGTAGGATCGGCAAATGACTTACTTGGTCCTCTTTTTGGGTTGAAACGCGGAATGAGATTCACAGTCTCAAGAGACTAGTCGATATTTTAAATAGAACTTGATCAAATTTAATTAACACTTGTACGTATCGTGCGATCGGGTGAACCGGCTGGTCAAAGACATTCCCTTCCACGCATCAACAACGCTTCTTTTCTCCGAAAGCCTCTTTGCGTGTTCAATTTAGTGAGCGCTTCAGGAAATTATATTGCCCATTCGTTCGCAAATTTATCAAGATATCTCAAGAAGTATGTCCAAAAAGAAGTCTCCACACTCACACGCAAGCTCATAGTACTTACACTTGGTGCCGGGGAAAGCTTTCGCACTTCTTTCGTTCTCGGTAGACGTTAGCACTATCCGCACTACCCTCTGGCCGCATACAAAATCCCTTTCCCTTCGATATAAGAGCCTTTTGACTCACGTTCCTGTTCACACGCCTCTAGCAGCGTGGCAGTAACGTTCATGTATCTGATTTCAATATGACCTTTAAGGAAGCGAAGTCGAACAATGAGATTAAAACATCGCTTGTCACCGCTTAAAATACCTTGGTGGCAGATTAAAAAACTCAGAAAACTTTGCGGCCTGCCAAAAAGCTTGTCACACTATTACCAGATAAAAAAAACTTGCCAGTCTCGGTGGATATTCGGGAACTTGAGCGTCAACTGTGCATATGAGATGCAAGGGAACAAAACACTGATCAGGCCCCGCCCGAGCGAACTATGGATTAGGCAGCCTTAGTGCAATAATAGATTTCGGTCAAGAGTTTAGTGCACGGCAATTTTGAAGGTAGAACAAATATGCTAACTTTTCATGCTTTAAGTTAGCTGTAAATTATAGTTATTAAAGAAAAATAACGTACAATGACCTGGTCAAGACAATTCAAGGGGATGCGATGTATCATGGTCGTTAAGACTTTTATAGCTAAGACCAAGAGCTCTTTGATCGGTAATTGTAAATTATTTCTTTTTTGTTGGCTATAACTTAAATGTCACATCACATCCCTTCGAGATATGCGGACCAATAAAAATTTTTTTGTATATATTATTGATGCAACAAAGCTAGCAAATAACTATAATTATGATTCATCAAGTGTAAGCCAGATGAGAAAGCTTGAAATCGGTGTTGTTAGTCTACGCGTGCCCACATTGCCGTGGGTAAATAAGTGTGAATAGCATGGCATGTCTGAAAGGATGACAGCTTAACTCCACCAGAAAATGCCCATAAAATTAGCAGCTTCTCCAGAATATGATATGAGTGAAGTTCGTGGAAGGGTATAATTTAGACATGCTACGCTTTTGAGTGACATTACGCTTGCGTTACTGCAGAGTAGCGTTTAGGTGAAAGACAAGAAGGTTCTCAGATTTCCCTGGCTTCGTGACTTGCGTTTTTTTGAATAAGCTTGCTTTCTACTTGAAGGGGCCGGAGGGGGGGGGTACAAAAGATAAACAACGAAAGTCACTAAGATGTTAAGGTTGGTCAAGTATACAGTAATGCTAACGAAGTTTGTGAGATTTAACAAAGCTACTGAAACTCAACTTCTTGAGGTGGTCTTTGTAAACATTGCAAAAAAGAATCTTGCAATGAAACAAGATAGAAGACGCAGACTATTTAACGTACAAAAGCAAAGAGCTAAGTATTGCAAAACACTTGCTACATGGCCACCGTGGGCAATGAAGCTTCTCGCGCACCCATGGATGAGCGACACCACGGACGAGCGGCAAACTAATGGCCATCGACTCAATTGACGATCGCGGCCTGGTCCTAGATCGCGCAACTCAGCCTCAAAAGCGAAGCTGGGATGCCGCTATGTTGGGACCCAGCATTTGAATTCTCTGAAGTAGGGCTAGTTGGGGTTGCCCCTAGAACTTGCTAGGATTTAAGTGATAATTCGGTTCTTAGATTGCAATTAGTTGTTCAATTTCCTAAGATATCATGTTTTTGAGTCGTGGTTTAATTTATTTTTGCGTGGAAAGTGGAGGAAACCCACGCAAAAATAAAGGTAAGCACACTCAATTCCGACCTTCCGACTCCGTTCTGCAGTTAGTCAGAACAAAACAAAGGTAAGATTTCGTGGAAAGTGTTATTTGCGTAAGAAAAGCAATATGGCTTCTTGTAAGAAATTTAGGCTATCCAAAGACGCAGTCAAAATCTGTCATGCAATACCATTATTGATGCTTGAACAGGATCAACTTGTTGAGCTTCTTCCTAATTTTATTTTCCAGTGATTTGCTAATCGTATTATTTTCCAAGATGTTAAAGTCTGGCCGAACAATAATTCTTGGAAATAAGCTTTGTCAGCCAGAAAACATGACAAAACACGTTTTCGTTTACTGCTGTGTCCAGCACATGGTCATCTGGTTCTCTGAAGATCTCGCTCAACTTCATTTCCCCCGGCACTGGTAGTGTGATAGCTTCAGGAATGTCTTTACCTAAAGATTGTAAGAGATGGCCTGGATTTGGTGGAAATGTCTAAAAACCAAAGCAAAGCAAAAAAAAATTCATTCAATGAGGCATTTAGTAATATATTAAAGCACCATACCAGTTCCTAATTTACGAGGGAGAATGCAAAGAACACAGAAAGGTGCAATTTGTCGTTAGCAACTTGCTTTGAATAACAATCACGTCTGTTTGAATTAGTATCCGTTTTATTAATTGTATTGACGTTTGCTTCTGAGGTAACAGGAGTTGAGTAAGTGTCAGAAAGTCATTGGCCAGCAAGGATTTGTTAAGACTTACTCTAGTAACCTTCACAAAAGCTATATGCTAAGGTTTTCAGATCCAATGACCAGCATTTAAAGTACATGGGGTGCTTTTCAGAAACTGTTGAAAATCTTCTGCTTATGCAATTTTCTCAGCCATGTCATTTTGTGGCAATGAAGTTGCAAACAAATCCTTCCTGGGAAATGACTTTCTGAAATGGTAAGTCTTACGTTCAGGTGCTAATATTATTTGGCAGCAAGCGGAATCCTCGTCCTTTGTTCTGCATTTTATGCGTCTCGTTTACGCATGAAGACCTTGCTCCAAAATTTGCATTATACTTCATATATTTTTTCTTTTTGATCCTTATTTGATTTTTAAAGATTTTGGGCTTATGTATTGCCTATATATAGACACTTGACAATAGCTTTCCAGGCAAAGAATAAAGCTAACCACTTTTGTGACGTTTCGGTCCTTTCTTGGACCATCGTCAGACTAAACGAACAAGAATACAAAGAACTGAAAAACAAAAACAAGCAGAGCACATCGCAAGAGTCACATCTTCGAAGTCGAGCTAAAACAGCTTTGACTTAATCGAATCTGACTGTCTGTTAAGTGAGTTGGCGAATTTATGGTGCGTGCTTATCAAGCTCTCAATTAACAGGCACTCCCATTTGAAGCGACACCTGGACAAAGTTGCGAAGCAGGCGCCGAGATCAAAATTGATCAGCAATTGACGAGTAGCCAGGTTTTTGACAGATTGAGCTTGACTGTTGCTTGTGTTCCTCGATGTGTTGGTGCAGGTGGAGGGTTGTCATGCCGATATAGCCAGCGTCGCACATATTATGTAGATAGTTCCTGCAACTCAAGCATATGGATTTCTGTCCAGAGGTTTCGCAATTGCTGATGCTCACATTGTGGGGCTGCCACTGCTCCAGACACGACTTAGATAAATCAGGAAGGGTTATTCAAATCCATGGGTATCAATCCCATGCTTTCAAGTTTTTTTTATTTATTCCCAGTCTGGGAAAAAATTTGATTGTCAAAAAGTCTGAGATTTTATTACATGATTTTAAATTAAGTTACTTAACTGACCAAATGCTGTCTAGATGAGCATGACCTGCCTTTTATTCATCAGCTACAATGTTTCATGTTAACATGACTTGGCTAATTCAGTCTAAATGTTAGTATCCATTGCAGGGGCATTGAACAGGCAGCTGTGTGGTATGACATCTACGAATGCAAACAACTCAGTTTTGATTATCCTCCAGGTTATGATCCTAGCAATTCAAAATTATGGCAGATGATAATTATGGAAGACTTAGGTGGCAAATCTCCTATAATAGATGCTTTGAGGCTATCTATATGTATACCTTAGTTCTTGCTTGCACAAGACTAAATGTATGGCGCACTGAAAATATTTAAACGAAATTTTGCGTCTATCTTGTTTTTATGACTAGGTATTACTATGCGTTTTCTTGTCTTGGTCCTTGTTTGGTGACTCTTATGTTATATGGTAAGCAGATGTACGTTGAAATTATTGGTTTTCAGTGTTGAGGACCATGTTTTCATTATTGCCGCATGCAATCTAATGGCGTTTTTACATATTGTTAAATACGTCAATTGAAGAAATAAACAGCATAATGTGATAGTATATTTATTAAATTCTAGTCAGCAAAGGAGCCTAATGTTTACATACGCCATCTAAGATTAATTGTTGACTCGTGACTGCTTCATTTCTTGCTTAGTTTCAATTTACCATGCATGTTGTATAGTCTCTGGCATTGAGAGGATAGTAGCTTTAAGTTACTGAGATGCACCTATCTCATTTCTATGGTTTGCTGGTTATGAGCCTGCTCTGAGTTCTCTTTTATGGATGAACTGCACCTTAATATTTAAGTTAATTGAATTCTTTCTCTCGTGACTAAATTAATGCTTAGCCTACTTTCTTTGCTTTAGTTGTCAAGAAAACTTGCTTGTTTTGTTTTGGCATCTTGCTCATTTTCTTTGTTTTAATTCAAAATAGATATGAACTTTATTAAACATACTTGAATAGTCATTAGTTGGATTGATCAATGATAAGACGACCTACCTCAAGACCGTGCTGACACTGTTGCTGACATAAAATATTTACAAAATCACTGTGCGGAGCCAATGTCTTCTTTCGTTGTTGTTCCCTGCTACCTTGAAATAACAGTTTATTTGGTTCTCTTATGATTTTCCTTTTGTGCTCTAGTTTGACTTTAATAAAGCTGTTTGAGAGGGGACTTCTGTCCCTAATCTGGAAGAGTTTGTTTTTCCTTTAATGGAATGAAAATAAATCCTTTTGTCATGTGAAAAATCTATTCGTTGGGTTTGCTTGAGTGTCTTTGGTATGAAACAAGCTAATTCTTACATTGGATGGGTTGTTTAGCTTTAGGAGTTTCTCTCTGTGGACTAAATAAGCCTATGGAAAGGCTGCCTATTGAGATAATCCAAAAGTGGATCATTCCTTTTCTGGACTTGCCTGTTGCATGCCAATTGCGTCAAGTTTCAAGATTCTGGAATTCTTCTGTACAGCTTTACTTTTCCCAGCTTAAAGAATTAAATCTGTCTGATTATGATAAGATCTTGGATGAGGACGGGTTGAGTTGCATTATTGTATATTTAAAGAATTTAAAGTCATGCCAAATGAATGGTTGCAAGAGTATGGCTTCAAGCAAAAATCTTCTCTTGCTAGCGAATCGGTCCCCGCACCTTGAAGTGCTTAGCATTGAAAGATGTGATGGAGCTGATGAAAATGTGATATTGAACTTTGCAGACAGATGCCACAATCTAAGAGTGTTGAATCTCAGCCATTGCTTTAGTGTGAGTCATAGTCATGATTGGTACTCTGTCATTTCTTGTTCTGCTTGCCGTTTTAACACTTAAACTAAGATAGGCTAATGTGAGTATTATCTAAGATATCATTAACATAGTTTGAGTTGATAACTCTGTGAAGCTGTCGCAAAGAAATACTATTTAAAGGTTTATTTCTGTTTTCGTTGTGAGTCGAATAGTCATGAGGGCATGCATAGAAGAAGTTTATGGTCTTTACAGTGCTGTTCTAGTCAAAGATCTCATATTAATCTTATTACTCTTTCTTGATAATGCTGCATCTGCATGCTTTGTTTATTGTCAATACTTCGTGCTTCAGCTTCCAGCATGTTATAATATATTTTGCATTAATAATGTTGGGTTAAAGATTTAGGTAAGCTCAATGCATTTAATGCAATTTATGCCTTTCTTCTTTATGTCTAAATAACAATCGAATTGTCACTTAAAGCTGGTGTTGTGTATGCTCATTGCTCACTTTGATGTTTGGGATGACCGCTTTTTGCTGTCAAACATCAACGTTGACTCTGCTAGGCTGCTACGCTGTATCTCTTTACAACATGGGAACTCATCATGACAAACATGATTCTTCAGGCAGTCAAGAAATATAAAATCTGGGGAGCATCTGGATCAGGTTTCATATCGTAGTTCTCGATGGTTGCTACTCTGTGTTTGGCACTGCTAAAGCCGATAATGTAACCAGCCTTATCTGCTGAAGTAGCTCTATTGATGGATATTGCTTTGCATGATGCTTGCTGTCTCTGAATGTTTAACAGTTTATCGATTCCGTCTCACATGTTGCGATGTTGACTTTTATGGTCTTGATGCTGGTTTAGCGAGGATCGTGCGCTGAGTCCGCCCGGCATTTTACTGTCCTTTGTGGCTTGGCTCGCCTTCAATTGGGTGAGCGACTAGCGTTTCTTTACGGGATCGCATGTGCTCAATAATTGGTTTCATCTCATCCAATACCTCATCCTGTTCAATATCGTTGCGGTCGAGGTGTATTAGGCCGTCCTCTTCACTATGCGTCGATTCCTTCACGTCTTTCTTGAAATACGTGGTCATTGCATTTTCGTGCCCTGGACTACTAGTATCAACTCACAAGTCCGTTTTCTTGTAGTGCCACGTGACCATTTACATCTCGAAATTCGCGTCTGCACCAGAAGATGTTGCAAATTTAGTTACTTTCGTTAATGTTCTAAGTCTGAATTTTCTGTTCTCATACATTTTCTTTTTTGCTTCTGCTAGCCTTGACTCTTTCTCAAATCCTTTTTCCATCTGTTCTAAGCTTTGCAACAACTGGTCAAGTTTGCTAATAGCACTGGCTCCTCATGGCCCTTGTTAAGTCAATGTTGTAAACTTTTATTTGTTTCGACTGGTGCTAGTCTGATTTCTTGGGCAACAGCTGCTCACCTTGCTACCGTTCTCATTGTGCGTTCTGCCTCTTCGAAGGGGGTTTGAGCAACTATTTCTTTGCAAAAACTTATGCCCTGTTGCTCAGTGCCCTGCGGACCAGATATTGCTCCTGAAATGAATGCTTTGTTTTTGAATTTACCAATTACTTGTGGAGCTTGAGAAGATGGCAGGATGAATCCCAGTCGCAATATAGATAATGAAATACTGTCTCCTTGTGGTCTAGGATTAAGCAAAAATTGAAGCGAGCGGATTACAATGGTCAGTATTTGAAGGATAGTTGCAATGATGTTCCTCAGCATCATCCCTACACAGCGAGAGCCAGTACAGCTCAGAAATATCAGAAATTTTTCGGACAGTTACGTATTACATTTTTGCAAGAAACTAAATCTTGAAGCTGTCGTGCTGTAGGCACGTAGTTGAAGAATAATAGAGGATATGCTTTTCTTTGTGCATGTTCTGCAGTTATGCAAAATACATATTAAGAAAATCTAAGCCCAAATACAAATTATGCCTAGCATAGCATCGCTGCATCGCGCCTATAACATGCACACTACCATGTATGGTGAACATTCATACAGCGGCTGAGCCATACCTCCAAACGCATACATGGCTTTGCTGCACCGTGCATCTGGCACACTGCCGTGTAGTTTCCGTATTCATGCAGCTACTTCGTTATGCAGCCGAACTCGTTCTTCGCCGTTCCAGTGAAGGCTGTGCTTTAATTTTTGGAGAGACGATGACCAACTTTTCCCGCAATCCTTAATTCCAAAGGTTGATAGTACTAGGCGCTTTTGGTTGACGATTAAGCTCTAACAAGGACGAGGCTTAAAGGTCCGTTCTGGCGTCGTCTTAGATAGGAGCCATGTATGTAGCGCTTAGTTCTTCCGTCGTCCACCTAGAATTTGAATCGCAACCTCACTAATTAGTAATGAAGACAACGAAGAACCTTTGGCGGTTTGGAGGCGTCAAAGAGTTTTTAGCGTGGCACTTTTAAAGTTTTTTTTGAAGTCGATGAAATCAATTGCTGTGTATAGCCCCTGTAGTCGAAGCTTCGATGTATAACCTGACGAATCCAGCTTGGTTTACGTGAGATGGCTGATCTACCGTCTAGGGCGCCTCAGGTGAACTCTGCAGAAAGTTTGCCGAGGACTTAAACCAAGCTGATGCCCCTCAAATTGCGGATTATTTTCGGGCTACCTTTTGAGGTTGCCGAAAGAAAGCTTTGGCAACCTCCAGATTGCATCCTTGTCAATTTTCAGGAAGTATCTGAGATCTCCAACAGCTGTTGCACCGCTCGAACAGCTGCTTCAGGGCAGGCAATCGTTTGTATTACTTTAGAGGGTGAGGTCTGACCACGTCAAGACCTGCTGCTTGTGCACCTCTGCAGCGATTTGCTAACCGGCTCCACCTCAGTCGGGTAATAGTCATCCATTTTCACCTCCAGGTCCGGTTGCCTTTCCGTTGGACGTAGGTTAATGCCATTGTCAGCTGATAATACTGGTTCGTTGCTTGTCGAAAGTATTCAGTCCATCTTGCGCTTCCTTGCCCATCACCATATTGATCTGTTTTGCAATGTTTGACTTGCTTCTGGTTCGGCAAGTTCGCCGGCAATTTATTTCGAGTCGTTGTGTCATTCATTCCTCATCTGTTCTACCTATCGCTTGTCTGCGTGGCCGCTTATGTCCAAATCATCGTACCTATGCACTGCTTTTTCTGTTAATTCGTGCGCGCAAAAGCTGAACCACTCGCAACTATTTCTAGGTCGGGCTTGAGCCTTGGCGTATAGCGTCAAGTTTCTTATCGGACTTCAAGCTCTACGTTGGGTTGAATCTTACATCATCATCATCAGGGTAGAATCTGCAAGGATCATTGATCTAAGTATGAATCTTGCCTTTGTTTCCGTTGCAAGTCGGGTTTTTATATGTAGAGGTGGGTTCCTGCCCCGACATCTCGAACCTGTTCCATTATCCAAACGCTGTCCAATGCTCCTGTGCCAGAGGCAGTCTATGGGCGAGCATCACATATTTGATTGCATTGTGTCAGATTTTTAGTTATCAGCTGTGCCGCCTGATATGGTTATGATGGGAGCGAATGTATCTTGCTATTTGTCTTTGTAGGTGACATCAAAGTCAATAACCTATCTCGCTCAGATATTGAAGCTACAACTTGTTTCGCTATCGCTGCAGCAGATATATAACATTGACGACGAGGCAGTTACTGCTGTTGCACAGTGCCCAAAGTTAGAAGACCTTGACTTAAAGAACTGCAGAGGCATAACTGATGTTTCCATTAGAGCATTGGCAGATACCAGTTTTAAACTAAGGTATCTACGATTGACCGGGTGCATTCATGTAAGTGCGGGCTTGGATTGAGCGCTTTTCCCTCTGCGAAATTAAAGCTGTGTAATTCAAACAGCTGTTGCTATCAGGGAGATACGGGATCTGAATGAAATGCGCGTATCTACCCGGCTAAGCCATATTTAGTAATTGTGCTCTGTCATAAAATAATTGTTTTTTTTTTTTTCATTTTTGATGTATCAGGCCTCACCTGTTAATATGATCGGTAATTTAAAGCTGTGCCTAAGTAATTTTTAGAAATTATACAAAACTTAAGGGTCGCTAGCACATTGAGCCGCCTTTTAAGTTTTGTTCTATATATTTTAGGAATTCCTTCTTGCAAACTCGTAATTCGTAATATGCTGTTGTAGGTTTAATGAAAGCTTAAGGTTTATTAAAGGTAATATTGGTTTTTATTGCTTAGTCAGACGTTACAAGGAATGGTATTCTTGCCCAATTATTTTCATGACGTGTGTTTGTTTTTCATTATTGTGTGGGCGCTTTATATTCTGCATGAGAGTACAACCACTAGTTCGACTACCACGAATGCGCGCTTTATTTTCCATTATGGGTAGTTAACAGAGTTTTCATTGAGCTATGCTTATGATGCTTATACAGCATGAATCTCGTACTGCGTTTATTTGTCTCCCAATTAGTAGTATAAGAAAAACATTTTTTTTATCTTTTCTAATCAGTTAACGCCCAGTTCGCCGAAGATTTGTACTGTTATGTCTCAACTTTCTTCTCTTTTGTATCGTGACTTTTCTCGATGTTATAAACAATACTCTTTTTCTGATACCCTGTTTTTTTCCTTCCTGTGATGTTTCCCAAGTTTGAGATGCGTTTGTAGCTCGCATTAGGCTTGTTTACATTAAATCTTTCTCAGCTTGTGTTCTCCCATGTATTGTTTTCTTTTTTAATATTATTATCAAGGTTAAGCAAACTCGAACTTTGCTTAAACCCGATTTTTAATTTGCTATTGATGGTAACGCAAACAGATTTATGGGAGTATTTTTGGAAGCACTGATCATCAGAATAGTTTGGCGGTTGTCCTTTGCTTTAGCGAATTCTTCTTCACTGATTGTGTCCGATAGATCAGGTCTAGCTCTTATTGGTTCCTGAAGCATGGTTTGTTCTTCATGATCATGCTAGGATGCTTCGAAAAAAAAAATCAAAGTATCATTTAAACGTTCTCTAACCCTCCATTCCAAGATGCTAGTTATGGAGAAGCTATGAAGAAAAAAATTGGCTGAAAATATCAGTATTATGGACTTGATCGAAGTTTATATACGTTCGGGAGGTAAGAGAGAGCAGAGAAGCGACTCTAATGACCCTTTGATTCACTTAATCCTTTGCTGATTTTTTTTTTTTTTTTGCTTTCAATAACGGTATTTGTTACGAATTTCACCGTTTAAATGTGAACACCAACTGGTGGATGTTCTTCGGCTACTCTTCTCATGGGGCATTCCCGTCGAGTTGTGTCACTTGATGCAATCAGCGCTATCATTCGTACGTTGACGTTTTCATGTTCACGGTGCCGCTCTGATCGTCTGCCTAGGCTCGAAAAGCCACACTCTTGTCCGTCTACTCTCTCGTAGATTGAAGATCATGTTATCCAGGGCTGATGGGGCTAACTCTCGTTCTGCTTGTCCATGAAGTAGATACTGTGGTATGATTGGAAGATTGTCCTCTCCACTAAATGATTGAAACGTCAAAAGGCTTGAAGTTATGAGACTTGTAGCCCCCGTAGAAGCAGTGGTTAGCTCTTCTTCTGTCACGTCTGCTTTGCCTGGAATCGCATATATGGCACGCTCTATGGGAAAATGTGCATGCTCGAGTATTCTTGGGCTCGTTGTAGAAGATAGATGAAACGCTTGTTGTAGAATCGTTGTTGTTCACCGGCACTTCACTTTTGATCTTACCATTTTTACAAACTCGTACCTTTTATATACTCAATATAGAATCTAACCAATTACCCAAACAAAATTACACGCGAATTATGTAAGCGTAGCAGCAGAAGCACAAACAGAAAGTACGCGTACGAAACTGATTAACGAAGCAAATAGAAAGTAACGCACATGAGGGAGTTTCTTGAAGAAAGTTCCTTAAGGTCATTCTTGAAACGCTTGGAGGATTAGATCATGCTTTCGTGAGCTCCTCCAACATGCATTGCTCGATCGGATATATACTTTCTGATCATTAGCTCACGGTGTTAGGAAGGTCTCTATGGTCATTACCTGCAAAGTTTCGCATTATCCGGCATAGCTTTAACTGTTACAGGTCATCCTGCAGAATGCATTTAGGAAGAATTCGGTATTCAGTCCGTATGCTACTTAGGATGCACCCATCTAGCTTTGAGACGCGTAAAAGGCGCAGGTAGCTTTTTGCTCGTTCTCCTTCGGTGATAAGCGGCACTCCAAAATGAACTGCCGTCCTTGCTGATACCCGCAGTGGTACCTGAAGACGAAGCCTCGTTTGGGGAGCCATAATTTGGGATGTCACTGCCGCTTTGCGTCTCCTGCAATTGAAACATTCCCTTTCAGCTTGCCTTATCACTTCTCGGGCAGGAATGATCTTAAAGCACTGGCAATATTGTTAATTTTATGTTAGTACCAGCCACGTGACCTTGTGTCGAGTAATAATGGCGGAAAATCAGCTTCGTTATCCGGGCGTGTCATGGAAGAATAATGGAATGCTTTGCATTGTAATGCAAGTAATTGGCATTGGGCTTTGTGGTCGAATGAGTCCATCTTTGTCCACAAACATGTTCAGACTGACTAGTTTGTTTTTCGCATGAACTTGCATCTGGGCACTGAATTGCCTTTCACTCGGCTAAGTCTACATGTTGCGCCAGGCCAATAATCTCGAATAATCGGCATCGTGCAGTTCTGTGACTCTAAGTTTTCCACTTTCTTTGCTGCCTATTGGAAGACGTGCGCAAAGACCTCACTCGCCTATATTTGTTCCAAGAGGAATATCAAAGTGGATGAAAGCTTTTCGATCTTTCATCCTTTGGGCTAGCATCCGCACTCAATGTACGTGTGTCATTTTGACGTTTATTCAACTGCTATTGTTTTCTGCGCAGTTTTTATGATTCGGATGTCATCATTATGTCCGCCATTCTTCTCGAAGCTGCTTCCAAAACGTAGGTCCCTTCCACCAGCTGGCTGATTGGCTAAGTTGGTGGGGTTCATTTTCGAATGCACTTCATTCCGATTTTCCAAATTCTTTCCTCTTCTGATCTTTGAAATGGGATTTCCAGCAAAGCGTTCTTAAGGTTCTGCTCCTGCTTGTACACTTTTGTGCAATCTTCTCATGCAATCTTTGGGCTTGACGTTAGTTACTTCCTCAATCTCCATCAATTGTGGCAGCATATTTTTCAGTGGAGATGCATCGTCGACCAAGAATCTACTACTGAAGTGCGACGACTCTAGCCCATCTCTGCCGGGCGATGCCACCACATGCCCATTGTCCATCCCAGAAGAGTTAGTCGCGCAATCGGTTCCCCTCGCCTGCCTTGTATTGCCTTTGGGGATTTTTGGATTGCTTCATGGTAAGCTTCTGTAAGAATCTCCACTACTAGACGCAAACCAAGTTCACTAATATTGCGCTGGCACGGCACGATAATGAATGACCTCACTGGTTCAGCCAGTGGTTAAGTCGATCGACTTCCGATTCTGTTTTTTATTTTGGTCGCGTGTGGTAAAATTGCTAGCTGTCCCTAAGCTCCTCGATGGCTCCGGTGCTTCAATTGCACAAGCAATCATTCAAACTATAGATGATTGGGGCTCGCCAGACAACGTCGAGATTTGGATTCATCTCGAGTTTAAAAGGCAATGAGGAACAGAAGCAATATCTTATTCAAGTCGTCGAGGGCCATAGAAATTTTTTTGCACCAACTGGGTTCTCGACAGTTGATGCCAAGTTACAATCGATGGTTCGAAGACTAGAAGTGAATTCCTTGTACTGAAAGTAATAATCTATAGATAATGATGTTTGTGTGCGTGCCTTCCTGAAGCAAAACTACTAGAAAATGACGGAAAGCCAGAACTGGCGTGACATTCGAAATTGCAAAGTGGAATTGCAGTTTTTATGATATTTGTATAAGCAAAATATATATTAAATGCAAATATATATTATATAAAACCGCTGTTTGAAGAGGAAAAGCGAGTGAATGTTTGAGTGAGTCAAAATTTACAGCTAGGAAGTTGGTAATGTTTTTAAAATGTGTTTGACGGTTAAGTTTGTTTTATAGACATGGATAGGTGCTTGTCGTGTAAAACCTATTTAGCTCTATAATTCTGAGATATTCTATAAAATATTTTGTCGAGCTAGTATGCTAGTACCTAATACTTTGTCGTCCATCGCCAATTGATTAGCTGCGGCTCATTCATTCTAGATAACTGTCGCTGCTTTGGAAAAGCTTGTCAGGAAGGGAATTGAAGTTAATACATCATATTAGAAGATCCTGTGAGTGTCGCAGAGACATGATTGCTCGACTTCTAAATGTTTGTAGTTGTTTGCCTACAGTTTTCTTGAGCATCCAACCATGTGTACCATCTGTTTTCGTCGCGATCGGCTTGGAATGACTTTCCTCGCTTTGGAGGTGCTAATTAAATAAATATCCTTGCACGGGAAATGGAATTGCCCAAGAGCAGACGTGTTTCTGCTCGCCATTTTCGTCATATTTGCTTTGACGATTGAGCTGTTGTTGCATGGCATATCCTATGGTGATGGGATTTATGATTGGATTCTACGGGATGGAAAACGTGGCCTATTTTAACTGGCGGCCTGTCATTGGCAGGCACAATTTTTGTATTGGGAGTGACATTTTGTAGAAATTAAGGTGGTTTACGTTTTTCAGGCTCTAATCTTTATTTTGTTTGATGTAGGCACTTTTCCTCCATGTAGGTATGTCATTTTCGGGATTATCTGCATTATTTGGTCTAAGGAGGTTATTCTTTTATTTTCGTGCTGATAGGAAGCAAATCGTAGGAAACTTGACGCCTGTGATTGGAGTAATTCCTGCACGTGATTCCTCGCAATTAGTCCTATCTTTTTTTTTTTTTTTTTTTTTTTTTGCTCGTAAGCAGATTTTCGTTTCGATCTTTTTAAAAGCTTTCTGCAGTTTTAAACATTTATTGGTAAAAACTTATTTTGCTGCTATTAAAGTTTTAATTTTTGAAAGAGCTGGACTTGCGTTAAGTTGCAGGCTTGTCCTATTCATAATTGAATTTGGTCTAAAGGTTTTAGCTGTATAAGGCAGTATCTTGTTCATAAACTTAATCTCGATGTTCTGAATAGATTCTCAATATTTTCGCTGATTTGATTCTCAGTTCTCAGGTGTTTAATATTCTGAATATCATAAAAATTTTATGAAAGAGTATAAGGAATGCGATGCGATTGCTAGGCGTATCTACCACGGTAAAGAACTTGTAGATTTTGTATAGAATTTCTTATGGCGTTGTTGGTTCTGGGACCTAATTCCCGCGATTATGAATGATATGAGGTATACTATAAGAGCAGTCTGTCTTATCACTAGGGTCGTAGCCTTTTTTTTGAAAAGATTTATTGTAATGAATGTATGAGCTTTTGCTTTAAGCCCTGATGTAAGCCCTAGCTCCTCTTAATATATATATATATATATATATATATATATATCTATATATATATA
>QQSS02033110.1:0-18885 GCA_003687565.2 Craspedacusta sowerbii | reverse complement strand
ACATACATACATACATACATACATACATACATACATACATACATACATACATACATAAATACATACATTCATACATAAATACATACAAACAAACAAACAAATACGCGCGTGCCATACCATCTCTGTTTGCTGAGACAAGAATAGCTCTTGCTGTCCAAGAACGGCTTCACACTGTTTTGCATCTCGCAGGAACAACTAAATGCAAAAACACAGATAAGCCGAAACCGAAGAAATACCCAACCTGCGATAGACCAGATGGAGGAGTTACTAAATCTACAACGAATTCGGCCAGGCTCACATCAGACATACCCTAAATAATAAACACGGTGCAGCGTTTTACCCAGTACGGAAGCATTACCTGGTAGTTCATGCTCTGCTCTAAGAGGTGTTTGCGCTTGTCCCAGAGCACTTGCACTTCCTGCCATCCACGCCTTACGTCATCCATTTGCTGACGCAACGACTGGGTTTGCAAATCCTTCTGATCAGCACCGATGTGCTTCGGTCCTTCTTTCATTAAATCAGTGAAATCATCGCCATGTTGGTCGATGACAGTCTGCACAACGAGAGCGGTCATATTAATAAACATTTCAGCCATCAGTCAGTGCTGTACCAAAAAACATGCCGATGATACACATTCGCACCAAAGGTGCTTGGCGAACGGCACCTTAAACATAAAAACAACAAAAAGAGACGACTTTGATGCAAGCATCGGGTCAGAAATACAGCTTCTTACGGTCTTTTCGGCAAACAAATCACACGCTGACAAAAAAATACCCCACCTGAAGCTCGAAATGAGCATCCAACATTGCCTCTGCTTCAGACAAACTTTGGGGCAGATCCTCGCTAGAACAGGTTTCTGACGTCTGCTGGAGCCAAAGTAGAAAGTCATCCAGCGACAAAATGAACCGTTTCAACTCGCCTGTTTCGGCCAGAGATTCGTTTTTATCCTTCACCTGTTAGTAAGACATGCAAAGCAGAATTTAAACATAAGAAAACTGCGCTTCATGCACCGCATAAGACGAATCCACACTAAGGGAATTCAGTGAAGGCATCAGCATCATCATCATCATCATTAAGATGCTGTGATCAGTAACACGTAGGGTCGAAACAAAGGGAGTGTGTGAGCGACAAGACGTTACGTAGCTTTAACAAGAAACGAACGCAAGTGCAAAGCACAGAACAACAAAGAACCAATATTTCCAAGCAAACAGAGAAGATTCACAAAGGCACAGCGATGAGCGCATACCATGGTCGAAAGTTCATCCCAAGAATTTTGCAGGTCATCGAACTTCATTTGAATGGTGGCTGCTTCCTCGGGATATTCGCGAGATAAGTCCAATGCCTGAGTGTGTAGTTCTTTCATCTACAAAAGTGCACACAGAGCACAATATTTTATGCAGTATTTTGCAGACCTGAGTCAAACGATTGTGTTCTGCAAAATACAGTAGAACAAACATCAACATGTGCTCCAAAAATCCAGAACGCAACTTAAACAAGTTGCACTTCAAACGAAAAACAATCCTTTACAACAAAGGCTATCATCCATAACCAGCAATCTTCTGATGAATTCCTTGCATTAAATTTAAGACATGGGAATACTTGAGTACCTTGGCAGGTAGAGCTGCTATGTCACGTTCAATGCCATTAAGTCTCCTTTGCAATGCAACCACACTCGACAGATCGGCGGCAGGTTCTTCAACAGACGCAAGCAATCGCGACTTTTCAGTTACCCAAGTCTAAGTCGATTAGATATATATAATTACCAATAGAACTGACCGGCAACAAACAAAAATAACACACGGTTAAGTGCCAAAAAAAAAAAAAAAAAAAAAAAATAACATTAATAACGGCAAGATCGCGGCAAACGAACACACTACATTCTGTAACAACAGCATTTTCGTAACCGTGAACGACATCTCGCACAAACAGGCACACGCATACAGGGAGGAAAGCAGTCAGGGACGCAGACAGACACAGGCAATTTATGAAAAAAGCTGCAACTTGCTTTGGTTTCAGTAATTTCACTGTACAATGTCTGTATCTTCAGGCAGGCAAGAAGCTCGAGCTTCTTCTTCTTCCCCTCGACCTTCAGTGACTCCCAACTGCAGAGAAAATAAGAAGGGAAAAAAAATCAGCACTTCTGACTACCCTATGATTTGCCGAATCGACACTATAAAAGTCTACATTCAACTTCGATCACAAAGCCCAACACATTTTAGCTCAGTTCTAATAAAGACGCATATTGCACGACACCAGACAACAAAGGCACAAAAAATTAAAGAACAACAATCCTAATACAACCATAGAAAGCATAAAAAAACGCTCAAAATTGGGTACCTAGAATTTAATTGCTCAACCCTAGCGGAAATAGCTTCACTATCCGCAGGGTCTCTATTGGCTATATCAGCAGCCAGCTCATTCACAGTTTTCATTCGATCGTCGTTGGTTTTAAGCTCCTTTAAATAACAGAAGATTATAATAACAAAACAAAAGTAACTCGGTCCCAACAAGCCATCAAGCCATCAAGCCATGCAGGCAGGCAGACAGACAGGCAGACAAGCAGACAATCAGGCAGACAGACAGACAGACAGACAGACACACAGGCAGACAGACAGACAGGCAGGCAGGCAGACAGGGAAGGCAGGCAGGCAGGCAGGCAGGCAGGCAGGCAGACGGGCAGGCAGGGAAGGCAGGCAGGCAGGCAGGGTAGGCAGGGTAGGCAGGTATGCAGGCAGGTGGGTAGGTAGGTAGGCCTGCAGACAGGCAGGCAGTTTCTAGACTGCTGCAAACGCACAAATCTAAACGATCGACAGCCCGTGACGCACAATGAATTAGAGGCAAACTGTAACGCACTTGCTCAAATCCTTCAAATCTCTGCTGAACAACTTGACATCGTTCCAAGTCGTAACTCCGTTCAACTTTAAGGTACGTAGTCAGCTGCGCTCGCTATTAGAAAAGAAAGCCAGTGAGATCAATATCTACCATGCAAAACGGAGTTACTACTTAAAGCTGTACCAGAAATGTCAAACATGCATTAAGCAGCATATTTAAATCGTATTGCCTCGCAATCGGTCAATCAGAGCAACTCTAATTAAGAAAATCACAACTTACCCTCTCCGTAAGCCAGGTTTGTACAAGGGATGCCTCGCTGTATAGCTTATAAACAGCAATTGCATCCACCAGCTTCTGACGCCGTTGATTAACCTTGGTCTGGAGCTGTTGGAACCGGCCGTCAAGACTAAAATTTAATCAAGGCATGCACATGATGTAAGGTCACCAACAAAGGCAATAACAGAAACCAAGCCAAAGCTTAAATTCTGACATGCCCACAGGCAAGGGATTGGGCTGAAGTTTAGCTTCACCAACGGCGACATAACAGTTTAGAAGTTAGATCCACCAACAGCAACCAAAAACAATAACGCTACTCCACTGCTATGCACATGCCATAAATATCTCACTTTTCTCTTTGATCCAAAACATCAGCTGAAAGTTGATCCTAAAATGAAAAGGTTACTCAAAACGTTAAGTATAACAAAAAAGTTGAAGCAAAACAAAACTTAGAGCCTGACCTACCTAGTCCTCGATTCATAGGAAGTTTTTAAAATGCGCAATGCTCCACGAAAACAGCTTACGTGCAAAAATCTACCACAAAGGGAACATACAGACTGCTTCGAGGAACCTTACCTCGCTACATAGGGTGTCGTTTTGCTGAGCTTCAAGGCCCCTCAAGCTGCTTTCGAAAGAGTTAACTTCTTCGGCGAGGATCTATGGTGAATGCATTACCTGGAGTGCATAACTAAGTTAGGGCCTTACGGATTGCATAAATATCAACGAGTTACACGCTCAATCATTTCGACGTATCAAACGACGCCATCCAATGCACAAACATTCATAGAACTAAAAACGAGCGAAAAAACAAACATACAAACAACAACTAAATTAATCAACAGTAACAAGTAATCCGTACAATCCAGCGCCAAAATATAAGCAAATAACTTTCGACAGACAAACCAACAAACGTGAATAGTTTATCAGCCAGTTGAGCGGGCTTCGAAAGCAAGCTGTACCTCGTGCTTTTTTAGCAACTCCCGCGCAGATTCTTCGTCATGGCCAAGATCATCATTAGCAACTCGAGCCTCCAAGTCATCCATGTCTGCATCCACACCACGGCAGTCTGAGAAAAACTATAAAAGAAAATGCATGCAAAGCCAAGGAGAACTTGCTATTTCACCTTACTAAGCTAGCCAAAACCTGCGTGAATGGCAACATTGACAAACCATAACGACAAACTTTAGTAGAAAACTTCTAGGACAGATCCTTCTGTTTTCGACGCAACTCGCGCGTCTCACAGCTGTCAATATCCTTTAATCCAATTTTGTTTCTAAACTTACACAAGTAACACTCATTCAAGATTCCAGTAAATTTTTAGCGCCGAAGGCGTCACCAAGGAACGACTATGACAGAACTTTCAACCTGCTCTATGATTCACAGTTATAATAAATTAATTCAAATTATTAATACAATAAAAATATTTAAAGATATTTGAGACACCTACGTAAGTTAACACAATGGCGGGGCTGCATGAAGCTCGTGAAAATAGGACTTGTGAAATTTAACCAAAGAAAATTCTCTAATAAACCAGCAATTAACTAAACGTCAGCTGTCGTCCTGAAGCCGAAACATTTCGTATGAATCCACACTACATGTTTCTATCTTTCGCCTCCACTTTTTTTCCTACACCCATCTATCCATCCTGCAAGATTATACTTGCTTGTTGACGATACCAATTGTAGCTACGTCAGCCACTATTACATTTATTCCTAGCTTCCTTGCTGATACGACACGCAAAATCGG
This sequence comes from Craspedacusta sowerbii, assembly GCA_003687565.2. Lineage (NCBI taxonomy): Eukaryota > Metazoa > Cnidaria > Hydrozoa > Limnomedusae > Olindiidae > Craspedacusta > Craspedacusta sowerbii. Next base: position 14,031 of record QQSS02033110.1, on the reverse strand, counting down.
CCTTCGTGAAGACGAGAAGACAAGCAATAAAACTTAGCATCAGTTCGTAACAGGGGCTTTAGGCTCTGCACTATGTAATCAGAGCATGACAAAAACTTTACATCCTATGCACTATGTAATCAGAGCATGACAAAAACTTTACATCCTATACGATATCACGAACCTGATGAAGATTGAGCTTCTCCTCCAGTCTCTTTCTTCTCACACTCGACAAGGAGACTACATTGTCCCACTTCTTCTTATGCTCATCCATGTCCGCTGTGATCTTTTGCGACGCATACGGCATGTCTTCACGAAGTACACCACCTTTTAGTAACAAAGCATCAGTGTGTGCCTTGCGTGCAGCCAGCTCTTGCTCCATTATCTAATCCGCATCAAACAGCATTTTAATACAGGACACTCGTTTACCAAAAGGAGCGAAAAACATTAAGAAAGAAATAACCATGGCATTATATACGGCTACGCTAAGGAGAATACAAACAAAAGCCCTATCGCAATAATTTCTAAGGAAAATAAAATTACACAGTCTAAAAAACTTACCAAATGCTTCTTCAGAAGGAGCATAGTAGTGTACACGTCTCTTCCGTACTCCTTAGACGCAACGAAATATTCTTTTTCGGTCAGCCATATGTCCTCTTCCTCCAGGTCTCGATAAAACGTGTGCAGCTTTAGAGATTCCTCCAGGCGTTTCCTACGCGCTGTAGCCAAAGCGTACAGGTTCCCATAGCTGGATTCAAGTTCCCTTTGGTTGCTTCTAATAGCCTCTTCATCAGGTCGATAACCTGTAAAATCAATGAAAACTGAGGTTATACATATACTGCTGCGCAGGCTAATAAAACCAACAAACAGACAAACCAACAAACAGACAAACAATCCGAAACAAGACAAAGCTGAAACGACAGCTACATTTGAATAGGACAGCGTGTACAGCGAGCGTTCCACACGTACCATCTTTTGTCGGATCCGATGCAAGAAAGTCATCAGCCGCAGCATTCACCAGCTTGACTCGTTCAGCTTGAGCAGCAATATCTGCCTCGACCAACTCGTGCTTCTGAAGCAAGTCTTCGACACCCAGGAAGTGCGTCCCATAGTCCTCAGAGGATAGAATAACCTAGAACCAAAATTTTCGTGAAAGAAACCCAAACTTTCGTATTCAATATAAGCCAAATAAAATACCCATGAAGAAAAACAAATACAATGAACAAAAAAAATTATAATTTAAAAAATATAAGTAGATAAATAAAATACAAACACAAATGAAAAAATTTGTCAAAATTATGTCCCTTACCTTAACGTCGCCAATCCAAGCTACAATGTGCACCATTTCCTGAAATATCTTGTGCACATGGAAATGCTTAGCGAGACGCTTCGAACGTTGCTCCAAGCTTTCCAGCAATTGGGACCACAACGCCGTTACCCTTTCTGTACGGGACGTAACTGCCTCGATGCGGTAGAAATTCTCTGCTTCAAGCTGATCGGCAAGGTGCTGAACGCCCTGAATGCGCTCTTCATATTCCTACAAATAGAAGAATGCCAAAAAAACAAGCTACTCTCCAAATCCAATCCAAGTCACACAACAGATCGAAAACATTCCCTAGAACTCTCCTCAAAACATAAAAGTTAAGTCTGAAAATCTTAACATTAAACCAATACGAAAAGGGCAAACGCATTCATCACCAAGTACAATTAGGCAGATAACAAAAAATATATATATATTTTCCGCATTAACGCTAAAAAATAGAGACAAATAAGTGCGTACCCTAATATCTGTTTCAATGGCTTCGTGCTTTTTCACTGATGCCTCGACAGCAGTCAAGTCGTTACCAAAATTATCAACACTCAAAAGCTTGCAGTTCTCAACTAGCCATGTTTCTCGCAGTCTAGCCTTCCTCTCGAACCTTGCGGCTAACTGCTCCAGCCGCTGTTGCCGAACCAACTCAGCACGAAGGGCAACCTCACGACTGTGCTCTTCTCGCTCCATTTGCTCCCACGCTTTACCGATTTCATTTATCATCGCTCTTTCCGGTGGATTGTACATTTTTTGGTGGTTTAGCCGCAACTGTGAAGTGATTTCAAACATCTGCACTTCGAGGTTGCCTTTCTCGACAAACCTACGCAAGGCAGACAAACGACCTTGTCATTTGTAAAAGTCAAGATACGTTCAGGAAGTAAGCTACAGTAAAACATCAGCATGGGAGAATTTAAAGTACAGCAAGTAACAGATTTGTAGCTAGATTTTCCGCAATCGAGCGTGTAAGCACATGGAACATGAAACACTGCAGGGTACACTCACTTGGGCGGCTTCTCCTGTGTTCGGTATAAATTAAACTCCATCATATTTTGTTGGACTGTAAGCAGAGAATTTCCGAACTGCCGATCCTTCAATTTCAAGATGGTCTGCTGGATCCAGTTCATCAAAGTAGTACTCATCTTTTCGTACTCTTTTATTAGTACCTCATTGTCCACAGCTTGTTTAATTACCTGTTAAGGTTAGTTAAGGAGCATTATGATAACAATAATACCTCAATTACAAATGTGTAAGTACTACATGCAAAAATCTCCACTCATGAACATCGATCTTGCGAGGAGTAGAAATCAAGCATCGCAGATGTTTAGCCAGAAAAGTCAATAAAATCCAATAAGAGCGGTCTCTGCTGCTCAATTAACGAATTACGAAAGGCCTTTTGAACTGGACCACACATATTGACCACACACAAGTTGCCACAAAATATGCTTGCATTGAAGTGCATTGAATAAAGACACACACAAACCTTTTGAATTCTGCTGCCGGAAACTTCAACTTGTTTCATTTTTGAGAAGTACTGATAATACGTAGCAACATACGTCATAATCGACTTCTCATCAGGAAAGTCCACGCAAACATCTATCAGTAAAGAATAAAGCCTTTGCTTTGTCCAAATGAAATGCTAAAAGCTACAGATGTCATCATGGAAACCTGCAGCGAGGTACTCGTTTCTGGCCTAGTTCAGAGCGTAAGCTAGCACCAAAGTCTATGAGTGAGTGGAGGCCTAGCAAAGCTTATGTATTAAACACACTAGCGCCATGCTATTTAACAGAATACTGCGATACGAGGTTTGACAGTATTACTAGCAAAAGGCTGTCAATTATATTAGCACACGGAAGTCAACAGTTGCTCACGTGTCGTGCACATGCCAATGGTGCAAATACGACGTTCAACCATCACGAGAATTAACGAAAAATTAAGGTGGGTGAACACAGGTCTCCAGGCAAGCCTACACACAAGAAGGAATTTCCATTCGATGCACTACATAACGTCCATATATAGCCATCGACCTGGTTTTCTATTTGGAAAGTGTTTGAAGACCTTCCTAATATCAATGTCGCTTGGGGTAAAACACAGCTCCCAGCTAGATAAACATGAAGTAGTGAAATTGTTCTCTGATAGCGTTGTACAGACCAGAAGTGAGACATTTTCGTGACGAGACTGCTTCCGGGATGAACAGGGTATTATAATAAAATGCATTGTGTAAAAACGGGATAGAGCAGAGATTGCAGCAAATGCAATAGTAGGGGAAAACATTGCATAAATTATGTCTTTTTTAGAAACGCCTCGGTGACTTTTCCCTGCACTGGCAAGCCACGCAACATAGACCAAAGAAAATTCCCCACAAACTTCCTCACATCTGCTAACATCCTCTCCGCAAAGCGTATGTGATAGTCCAGAAAATACATCCAGTGCCTGGTGAAATACTAAAAAAGCTTTTGAGTAGGTGCATTCGCTTCAGATTCCAACCCATAACTGCCAATTTCGAACATTAGACCATTAAGATTTAGTATATTTAGAGGTATTAAGCAACACTCTCGAAGTCTAAAGGCTATTGTCAATTGTTGCACTTCACTCGGCGCACGAACACCGAGCAAACTAATAAATACTTCAAGTCTAACTAAACTCTAAGTCTCAGCTCTGACCCACAAACATTGCAGTTCAAACGAAGCATAACTATCGAACTATATACGCAAACCTTCCCAGCAATTGCACAAATTATGCAAAACTTTGCAGAAGTCCAATCAAACCCAATTGGAGGCACATTGAAAACAAGAATCCAGGTTAGGTGACACTCTCTACAATAGTGACTGCGACTGAGCCTTCTCGAATTGTTTGAAGAACGTGTCCACACAGAACGACCATGCAAAGCCATGAAAAATCGGATTGCATAAAAATGAGCTTCGGTATCGATCCAGGAATAGGAGAAACCGCATCGTGCAATCCTCTGGAGTAATAGTTGCATATAATAACAGAAACTATTTGCACATGGAGGAAAATAAGGCAGATAAGATGATCAGCCTGTAAAAATCTCTACCTGGAGCATCAAGAAGAGGAGCTACGCCAAGTTCTCTTTCAGCTGTATCAAAAGCGACATTTAGATTTGTGATAGGATCTTCCTTCACTAGCTTGTCGAAGTTGATCAGGTCAGGTCTAAGAAAGAAGCAAGGCAATTACAAACATGGAGCTCCGTCACCCCGCTCCAAAAGGTCATCATTTATAACAGCGTCTGCCTATAAAAGACAAGCCATGTGAATAAACTACAACAAACCTGGCTTCCGAATATTTACATCTATTGTGGAAAGAATAATAGTATGAATCGCATCGGTGTACATTGTGATATGCAGGGATAACCACCATTAGCGCAGTTGTGTGAGGTTGCATCAAATGAGTTACCGGCCAAGCGCTGATTGCAAGATCTCGACTTTATCATCCGACCGAAACGCTTATATGTGCTCCTACACCAAGAAACGCTACAAACAACTGATTGCTAAAATCTAGACAAAGGCGTTCTATCGATCTCTGGAAACACAAAGCATAATAAAACCGATCAGTTGGCATTGAGACCTGTGTTTGTGTATGATTGCACAAAAAGCCAGCCCATCTCTCCAGCTTGTAGTGAAGTTGGTCACATTAACACTTCGATATCTAAAGTCAATATGGAATCAATTTGAAGCAACAGCAAAAAGATATTTAAGAATGGCGATCAATAGACTGCACAACCCACCATATCACTAAAGTTTGATGACACAAGAAAAAAAAAAAAAAAGGTTCCCTGTCACATTTTGCGTCTAAACACTCGCTATCCCGAAGAATGTACAAAGAAGCGAGGTTTTCATACCCCGCAGTCTTCGACTGACACCACAATAAAAGCGAATCCTTTGCAGAGCGCTTCTCTGACGAGTCACTGTCAATCATGATATCTTGAATCTGAAGTAGAAAGAAAAAACAGAAACAACTTCAGGATTCTAACTTGCACTTTCACTTTTGAATTTAGATATTCAATATTTCCAAGCCTATTAAACATAAAAATTGCAACCTTTTGCTAAATTGAAGGAGAAGCGACCGACTATGGCCTGTGAATGCTTGCTACTTACATAATCGTAGCAGATACCATAGACAAGAGTATTATCAAGAGGATCAGACAAAATTATGTTGCACAAAACATACCTAAAAACATGTTACAGCCAAACCTCTCACTCCTCAAAGTTTGACATTTATAGATCCAGATTCCGTAACAAATGAATTAATCGGTACAAAATATCACCTGCGCTAAAATTCCCATTTTCAAGGCTGCCAAACTTATCAAGCCATTAACTAGCAACCACTCCTTGACCATGCTGCAAGGCAAACCGCGTTGGAGTGAAAAGATCCTCTGCAAGTTCTGACTCGTGAAGCACATCATTTAAACCACTGAACACTTCTCCGAACAGCGCCTTGCGAACATGCACAAAAACAGCGTCATCAATAGAAACCCCAGCATCCCCTTTCTCGTCAAAACCATTCTGAAGCTGGTCTCATGCTCGTTTGTCATAACGAATTCTATTGACCAGTATGATCTCTTTATCAATACTTGCAAAACAAACGGCCATTGGCGTAACATTTCGAAGTTTCAAGGCTGAAAAATTACATGGACTCATCTAAACCATTCTTAAAGCTACATCCGAAAAAAAAAGAAGCGGGTATTACAATACAAAGAATAAAGGAATCCACGCCAAACTTAGTCACGCTCGGTTTCTACACAAATCATCAACTGCTTCCATTTCACAAAACCGTTTCGTGCCTACTCTAACTTAAGCTCATGCATTTCAAGCTTAGATGTTCTGACCCAATATGATCGTTACAAGGGCGATCTTTGGTATCAACTTGCAGCCCAAACAACAGGGGCAGAATACCGATACTCAGGATTACTGAATCAGACTCACAAAAATTTGCATTCTCATAAGGTTACAGATCTGACCCACAAAAGCTTTGCTAAAATCCTCACCATGGTTTGAAATAACGGCAATATTATCGCTCTATTCTCCGTGCAAACTATTCTAGCACGGGCAAAACATGCCTAGTTTTGAATGCAATAGTACACGATTCATATTCTGCACCATCTTAAACACCACAAGCTACTTGCAACATAATCAATTCGGTAAAACAGCATACAACCATATTCCTGCAGTTTCTTGCCCTACTTGCACGCACTTGACAAGAATGGAGTACAAACACGGAATGGAATTAATCGTAACATTTCCCAAAGTATCGCTACTTAATTTCCCAGTGGTCTTATTCCTATTTGAGAGTTTATAAAACAGCTGACAATTATAGCATCTTTACCACTGGGTCAGCTAGGTCAAATAGCTTGAGAGCAAATCGTGGTCTAAAACTAATGATTATCACAAAGAGATATGTGCTTTTCATTTCCTCGGCAGCCACTCGCCACTGACCAACAGCACAAACGAGCAAAAGGTTTTGATTTGGATATACCGTACATTTCGCAAGCTTTCTCGCAAATACTGGGAACAAAAAGTTAACGAAAAATCCATAAAGCATACTGGGGGAATACTCTGAGAAGCTTGCGCTGCTTAGAATACCTACGCAAACATGATATGCCGATTTGGTAATGAGCATGTAATTCCTCGATTTCTCAACGATTTCTCTTGCAAGTAAACATCGGTCTACAACGCCTGTTCTTGAATCCGCTAACGTCAAGTCGCGAAAATCTAGTTCGTACACTGCATGGGGTACCGATAAACGAGGTACAACAATTTGATTACACCTACAGGGAGCAGTAAAGTACATACGCATTTGATTTAGAATAATGACTTGCTTACTTGAAATCGCAAGATGATGGTCCAAACCAGGCCAAGGGTAATTTTAGGGTTACCATCAACAATATCATGCGAGCCAATATTTTCCAGGTGAACCTAAACATGTATCATACGGATGATAACCTAAACTAAATGATAATCCAACTTATAAAGCATTTACGATGTCCCATATACAATTCTTTGTACTAAAAAAGATATTTACCAAGCTTCAACTATGCACTATAAAACTACTTTCAAAGGATACGCACTGCACTGAATTAAACGTACAAAGCCAAGTTCTGTGCGTTTCTACTGGATTAACAAACTGGTGCAGAGAACTAAGAAATCAAATACACCATGGCTAATATCCACAAACGAAAATAGTGGCATCATAACCACAATCAAAACCCTTTGGTTAAGATAAAGCATGGAGAACGCAAATAGAAGAAGACAAACCTGCTTCTTGGCAAGGAACTGCAGTGCATGATTGACATTTTCAAGCATATGAATTCGCATACGACCTTTACTAGGACGAGGCTAAATGAAAGACAAAAAAATTGAGACGCCCTAACAAATAACAACTCCACCTCGAAGGACAGTCACTGCATCTTCATCGTAGTTTTCACAGCAACTGACAAACCATAGCGGGCTCAGTTACATCCCACCAAGGTTAATAATCAGACAAGCAGCGTCCTGCTCTAGAAGGAAAACATGCGCTGAACTGCTAAAGTTCAGACACATCATCAGACTAAGTCTAGCATGATCTCGGATGCCCTTTTCCCTTTTCCCTGATGTTTTTTTTTTCGGGTATTGAGTTAGGGTCCCACAGTTGACTGCTTAAATTGTATCCACTGCAGCAATAAGTGCTGCATTGCATACAAGGCGGGCGCGCAACAATGGCGGATATTTTATCCAGATTTTTTTCACAGCACCTACCACAGATTGTGGGCTGCTAACTTCGTTATTGCCAATTGCAAATGAATGCCAAGTCTTTAGACTAAAGGCTTCATAGTTTGGAACAGTGGAAAGCTCTCCGGATATTTGTCACTTCAAAATGCTATTAAATTCTTGCTGATCAAATAGGACCATAACGAAAGTACAGAAAACCTTCTCTTCGCCATTCTTAAGTCTGACACAGCTAGAACTTCAGTTGGAACAACTGCTGCTAAATTAAGGGGAATGCTACCAAAAGCAATTCATTTGTGACTTCCTTTAAATCCCTGCTTGCTGACATGTATGATTCGTTATTCGAAACCACAATCTAGGAAACTTTCGCTAATCTGTATGCATCTTCCTTGATTACAACTGTAATTAACATAGAGGCATTCTTACAGAATAAAGGCATTATACCTGGGCACACTTTTTGAGCGCAAACATGAAAGCGTCTTTCAAGATGAAGTATCCAAAGCCCTCTTGCCCACTACAAGTTGTCAAACGAGTTCGTTCCGGATACGACTAAATCAGACTTCTTAGATCACCAATTAGTAAAATGATCGTAAGCATAAAGTTCTACTTCTGGAAGTCCAGGGTGACGCGTTCCGTAATTGCTTTACTTAAAATTAAACTAGACGAAATACTAGGCTAAGTGCAACGCCGCACGTACCTATAATATTCCTTAAAATACCATTTGCTGTATAACCAACTATTAAGTCACGGAATCGAAATTTGATGTACCTAAACCCATGCTTATTGCTAAGATAAAGACTTTGTTTTTAGCTACCTAAGTGCAAAGATGGTACTGGTACTCGATACACAGGTATCCTTGTGTTTGAGTGGATGTTTGATAACCGTTGACTACGAGTCTGCTAAGCTCGACCCAATAGACTGCGATGCAGTGGTATATTGCAGAAGGTATACGTTAACTTCATACCCGAAAAATTATTTCTTGCCTCTGGGATCATGCTCGATTGATTATTTGCACTTGTACAAACGAATCTTTGATTTGATTGCTATTGACGACAAGGATGATAATGAAAGGGAATCTCGCCTTAAACGCTTGTTTCCTATGTTTTCTTTCTTCTTCTTTACTTGAATTTCTACTTTCTTTCTTTTTTCCACTTTGATGCATTACAATGGATTCGTACCGACTAACTGAAATAAGGCGGCATCCTCAATCGTATTAGTCCCGGCTTAAGAGGATGCATCCTATTCCAAGACATGCAGTTGTAATGGAGCCTTATGAATCAACTTTTGGTCGATTGAACCCATTCCCTACGTTTTAGGAAGGATAGTGATTATCCATGTCCAAAAACTGAAGGTGATGACATACAAGATTTCAGAGTGGCCATGATAGAGATTTTCGACAAGCGGATACCAAGCCAACTGTTCTCCATGTAACTCTTTGAAAGATATGAGAAAACTAAATATTTGGATTGACTCCGAATTGACATTCCCCGTATCTGCCTGCTCAATACTGTCAGAGTAGACTTCTGTATAGTTCATCATCACTTAATGTGTATTGCGTATTCTTCGAATGCGTATTCTTCATGTCTGTATTCATCTCTGCATACTTCACATCATTGTTACAAAGAATTAATTGAAGAGCAACGATTTTAGCCACACTGTTGATGTCATGAACAAAGTGCAAGGCAAAACGCAAGCATGACGTCAGTTTTGAAGAAGAAATTGGCGAGGGCAGCAACAATACTATTGAAGCGTTTTTTTTTAGGACGTAATTTTATATATAAACGAACTCGTAAATATCAGGTACCATCTGCGCTTGCTTCAATTTTCTCCACAATGGACGACAGAAAATGGAGCCAAAGACAGTACATGCTAAGGCCAAATGATTATTAGCGCATCTTTGAATTATTCAAACCGTTTTGAAAGGTAAGAGAAACATATGGCACCTCTGCAACACATGCTGCAGAAGGACATGGCCGAATTCAATAAAACTAATAAATAACGCATAGAAACACCCGACAGGTGCACTCATATAGCGAAACATTTCAAGTCCCTAAAAGACTGACGTAAAAAGCCAGCCACCCATTTCATGTCTGCACGCTTTAGGAGTAGAGTATCAGACACGAGCCAAACAGAGGGCTGCAAAATTAGCATTTACGTTAGCCCAATAAGCAGGAAAACAAACTTAGAAAAAAACAACAACAGATAATCGATCTCGAACATCGGCAGGTCGTAGGTCACCGAAAGCAATACCACATCAACATGCAGTAATTACAAGCAAAGAAGACTCAGCCCAAAAACACACGATATACTACTCGGTAAGTATCCACCACGTCAACCCGAAAAGTAAAAGTCTTACCAGCTTCTCAGACGACAATATCTCAAGGAGTAAAATAAGCTTCCTGCCATCTTGAAAGTCATGGTAAAGATCGTTGATATGCGCACTAACTTTTTGCAAATGGGAATTAACCCACTTCGTGAACGTCTTTTTTTGGACAGTTTCACGCTCATCTAAAATTAATACGCAATCAATTAGTCACACAATCAACAGTCAAATAAGCTTTTCCTTCAATCGTGTTCTAGACACAAGATATAAACTCAAACATACAAAAACATGGGATTAGTGACTGACAGATTTTGAAAATGACCACTATGAAGTATGCACATATGCATAGCTTCTTGCTAGAGCACTCCGGTTACCAATCGCAACAATTAGACCGTGTCATGTTATTTACAGTAAAGAACGTACACAAACATCGCATATGGCTTTGACTGCTTTGGATAGCAAACAAAAACAGTGAAATAACATGGGGATCAGCAGTGCTTAGAACCATATTGCTCACTTTTCAGACTAAGCAAGAGACAAATCACATCGATTATTCAGAACTATCATATACAACCCTGCATATAAATATAAAGGGAGCTTTCTATAATCCACGTAAGTAAAAATAAAAAAAACGAACGAAAAACAGGACATAATCCGGACGTACTAGACAAGTACAGGGAACATTGCTGAGCAAATAATTAATTGGATAACAAAACCGTAGACGACAATCTGAAGCTTTCAAGCGATTTCACACAAAGAGCTAATGTAGCTTGAATTGCCCAGCAGCACAAAGGCGAGGGATTAAAAACAAGACAGGGTTAATTCCATTCCTGACCAGAACTGGATAAGCATATAATAAACGTGATTAGCAAACAATGCGGTTTAAGCAAAGGCTGCTTCCACTCCATGCAAGGATATGCAGACATCGATACTGGACGTTGAACTCTAAGTGAGCTAAGGCCATCAAAGCTTAAGCAAAATACATTACATTGGGTGAAGTAAAACTCCGACCTGGCAAATTCGGTACGCTACTACCACAACATACTTCTTTTCCCATTATATAATACATGCATAGCATATTGTTTCAACATTCGGAATCATGAAGAAATTGTCATCGTCTAAAGCAGAATAAGCAATGCCAGAAACCTTAATTATGTGAATATTCAAAGCATGTCACAGAAAATCTTTCACTTTAATATCGGGCACCTTAATATTCTTCACCTAACCCAAGCAACATGACCTGTTGGGGAGCAGCATCGACACCATTTCGCTCCATCCAACCATTTCGCTCCATCCAGTTTTCAATTTTTCTCAAAAGGCAGGAACGACCAACAAAAAAAACAAGGAACTTTGACTCAAATGCGTATGTTAGTGCACTCACCACTATTGGTATAAATACTACTGGAAGTGCATTCCTGATACAGAAGGATAAGTTTTCCTCATAAAGACCTAACTTCCCAAATCCAAGGAAGCCGCTAGTGCCACAAGGGAAACAGGAACAAGAGCTTTTACATAAGGTCAAACATGTGAATACCACCAAGCGCTGCGCTCTATTCAAAGTTACTTTTTTGAAAAATTGCTAATTGGATAATGCCGTTTCCACTCTCTTTCATAGACTGCAAGATTCTGGGTGCCACTATTCATATGCAGAATATATCTGCAGATGAATAAAGAAACTCACCGGAAAAACTCGAGCTGCATTCCGAAACTTTGTACTATGAGTTGGATGCAACATGCAGGAAGCATATGCAACATACATAACGTGCATCCAAAATACAGAAATCCTATTATACAATAAATATATGATTCAACATTTCCTATTGAAGTTACCTAAAACCATCTCTGATTGCACCCTAGCACACACAGACTACACAAGGTTCAAGTCGCAAAAGTGCTGACATCTGGCAGGAGAGATTTGCAAGAGATCATGCATAGATTAGAACATACACCTCAACAAGCAACTTTTATACAAAATTGGGGGTGAAACACAATAGCGGATGACACTTGTAAGACACCATGCATAGATTAGGAGGGCGAATTAGACGATCCCTTATGGGTTAGGGGATTACAAGCTCAAAAATTTAATCATGGAAAGAATGAAGAAATCAGCAAGAAAGAACTTCCTTCCCCCCAAAAAAAAAACAGCATAGAAGTTGGCATACATGCACTATAGCAAAACCAATGAAATAATGTAACTGAAACACTTTGAAGTCTAAATTCCGTATCGAAGATCAGGGTTTACACCAGAGAACCTGCTAAGTAGCCATGCTAACTACCATGCTAACCATCACACAACTTTAACAGTTAATATATATATATATATATATATATATATATATATATATATATATATATATATATATGTGTGTGTGTGTGCGCATGCGTGCGTGCGTGTATTCAAGTTACTATCTGGCATGGTAGATAGTAGTCCAACTGATCTTAGGCAAGCACAGAAATACAATGCTTAATGAATAAAAAACGAGAATTCTCTTTTTTTTTGCTACCACATAAAATGGAACAGTGTAGCACCACATCATATAACAGGAACACATAAAAAACAAAGAAACCTGTTATGACAAACAAGAAACTACAAAGAAACTGCTAGACAAACTGACAAAGAAGCACTGAGCTTTAAACGTTGAAATAGCAGAATAAACAATAAAGGACTACATATTTGAACAGATCCATAGATACAAAACAAAACTATCAATTACGAGGATGAACCAGTAATTAATGATGTTGCCATCTCATACATAGCAGACACATTATGGATTCTTAAGAGGGAGATATGAATAATATGGCAGACATACGAACAGTTAAGTAAAAGAACTGACTCGGAAATAAGTATTATTCATTTCACTTACATACAATAAAGATACATACCCCTTAATACAGTGATTTTTGATTTCTCAAACAACCTAGCAGAAGACTGATTCGCCTCCATCCAGGAATCACTTCCCCTAGCTAGGCTTGACTCAGTAAGGTCAGATCCACGGAAATAAGAGTCATAGCCATCTGAAATTACCTCCCCAACAGACATCTTTGTTGCGCCTACATGAAGATAAAGCCAATTTAACTTACTTGCTATCCACAACCAGTCGACAATACTTTTGCTAAATGCATTTAACATATTATACGGCAAGAAATAAACATTAAATTAACCACTGCATACTAGTTATTGCAGAGAACCAGATTGCAATATTAATAGCATGAAACAACAATGGTGCAAATAAAAAATCACCAAAAAGTCGTATTACAAGCAAAACAACCAGATGTGACACTAAAATATTGCATCAAATAAAGCGAAAATATAATTTTTCCACAATTGCAGAATAATTTGTCAAGACCTATGTTGGCGACGGCACTCTTTGATTAGGCTTCTACCCTTAGGGGGTTCCCAGAGAAAACAAGCTTACTGATTTTAAAGAGCTACACAACCCTACTACAAAGTAACTGCCATCTAATCTGCCAGACCATCTTATGCTTATATTCTTATACTAGATCCAATAACTTCAGAGCTTTGGGATTGTATAGCAAGGCCAATGGTGATAAGGAGAGGATATCCTGAATCCAGACAGGGAAGAGAAATATGGCCCGTCAATTCCATGTCCAAATTTATTCTTGATAGTAGTAGTAGTAGTAGTAGTAGTAGTAGTAGTAGTAGTAGTAGTAGTAGTAGTAGTAGTAGTAGTAGTAGT
>QQSS02032999.1:0-18885 GCA_003687565.2 Craspedacusta sowerbii | reverse complement strand
ATCTATCTATCTATCTATCTATCTATCTATCTATCTATCTATCTATCTATCTATCTATCTATCCATCTATCATCTATTTTTCTTTTTTTGATCTATCTATCTATCGTTCTTCTGTGATCTATCTATCTCTCTTTCTTCTTTAATCTATCTATGCATCTATATATATATATATATATATTTATATATGTATGTATGTATATATCCTCTTTGATTATTTTGTTCTAGCAGCTTATTTTTCCTCGTTTTAGACTTTCCTTGAAGATTCTGGTATGATTATTTGTTCTTTATAATGTGCGCTTTCACACTGTTTGGAGTTTATCATATTTGTATGTTTCCATTTGGTAGTCTTCAAAATAGTAAGAATTTGTAAAGAATGTAGCGTGCTACTTGCAGTACTAAATCGTTATCTAAGGTAAGGGCAAGCTATTTTGATACTGAATAATTGAACTGATTCTTAAACGAAGTGCGTCTGTGAAGCCTTTTTTTTATCCATCATTGTGTTATTTGTTGGTGTTTTTTTAAACTAGTTAAGCTACTGCGATTCGATTGGTTTCACTTAAATCTTTACGTCTAATAAATGCGTTTTGCATTTTCAGGTGCGATCCCCGATAGGAAGAAGAAGAAGAAATCCAAATGGCTTGAAATGCAGGAGCGACGCGAGCGAGAAACGAAACGCGCTGCCGAGATGAGGATGCATCAGAAATCAATTCCTTGCCCTAGCTATAGGCGCTACGGGGAGTGCAGAAATGTATGCATGATAATGCTGATGAGAGAGAGAGTATATGTTGTCCTTGACGCTTGTTGCCCTGTTGCTTGACGTTCCGGCAAATGTATCTCTGAATCGTTGACGCTGCTCCTCTTCATGAACACTGCAATTCATGTTTTAGATTTTGCATCGAACCGTTAATTATAGTCAAACATAAAAGGTCGTTATTATTTTAGGGCGACCAGTGTTGGTACTCGCACGATTGCGCCATTGATAAGAGGCCAGAGCTGTGCAAGTACTACGTATCAGACGCCTGCTTGAAAGGGAATTCGTGCCCTTTCATGCACAGTATCTTTTCACTGTTTGTCGTTCGCGTCTCATCTGCATTGCTAAGAAAGGTCTGGCAATGTTTCCTTCTGTTTGACTTGTATCTCTACAGGAATGTGCAAGTAATTTCATTTTCGGACGCATGCTTCATCTCGCGGCAGCGGAATAAGAATTTGCCCCCTTTCAGATATCCTTCATCCGTCGAAAGTACACAGGCTTTCCCGTCGCGAAAGACCCTATGCTTGACGAAGATGGTTTGGTGTAAAGGACAGGGCACAGTTTTCGCCCACCTTAGTTTAGGACTTATAATTTTGTTGGTTTAGCAAGTAGTGTTGCAAACTGATTTCCTGTAACGTAAGCTCTTGCACTTTGCTAATCATGTACAGTTGATGGTGGACTGCGCGATGCGCTTTGTCATATTATCCTTGACAGGCTTGCCCAGGCGAGTACCCTTGTAAATACTTTCATACATTCAAGTCTTGTCGGAATGGCGACGCTTGTCGCTTTTCACATGGAGAAATGACCGATGACGTCAGGACGGTTTTTGAGAATCGATTGAAGGTATGTTTAACGTGGATTTAACTACCTTATCGCAAGTTTTGCTAAAACTAAATTACTTTTTCCCGCTTTTCATGTTACATATCCGCGAATGAGTGAGTTACTTCTCGTCTCTTTCGTTGTCTTTGCTTTCTTTATGTCCTATCGGTAGCGGTGCTATAGCCCTGACTCGAGCTCCAGCTCCTCTAACCATCCATTTCGTTTCTCGTAGCTATAAGCTAAGCTGATTGCCTAGACAACGACGACAGTTGAAGCTGTATACGATCTGCATTTCCTTTAGTACGAAACCGACTTGAGAGAAACTGCGCGAAGTCTAGAAGCTGAAGTTGCCTCGCCGGAAGAAAACGAGCCCACCGTCGCGCATGCGCCTGTTGCATCGCAGCAAAGTCATCAGACAGTGGGCGAGGAAGTTAGTTTTACTATGCCCAGTCTCTACTACGAGCTAAAATAAGACCTGAAGGCCGATCTTTGTCTGCTGCTTTGTTTCTTCCCGCTCCTGCGCAGACTCCTCTCTGCTGCTGAGCAAGGCTTCTCATCTCTGTGTTACGACTTACGGCTCTGTGTGCTTCATAGCTGGCAGCCGTATCGTTTATTGCCATCTGGACTCTCGTGCATTCTTGGCTCCTGCTAGCAAAAATTTCTAGATGCTCCAACGAGCACGAATTCCGTTGCGGCTTGTTTGCTTGCCGTTCTTCTCTTTCGCCTCTACTGTGCGTCTCATGCGTTGTCGTCCATAGATGCGTGGTATTGCTTTTCAAACAATTCTCCTCGTTGAGTATTACACCGAGAGCGTTATCGACCGACTGAAATCCCGATACGTCAGAGATATGAGTAGTTAATAGGAGGCGATATGCAGTTAGCTACGCATTTAAAGTTGTGTTTCAAGAGTCTAATCGAGCTTGATGAGCTCCATTTCTTTGCGTTAGTCTGATTCTTTGCGATTTGCTGCGTTAGCTCCGCAGGCTATATTGTTTGAGTTTCTTTCAAAGCCTCAATGTGCGTGATGTTTAACCTGTGACAGCGAGCAGTCGTTTTCGTGATGAACTAGTTATAAATCTTACAAAAATATCAAGGGAATACTAGATGAAAACCTACTGTGGTCATATTTTCTCGCGCTTTGCCGCATCGTATCTAAATTCGCGAAAAAGGCATCTGCACGAGAGGCGAGCAGCGTACGTGTGCATTCACAGGGAGCATGTTTTTTTGAGCGGTATTATGAGATAATACATATTATATCTCAAGAGTCTTTATTTGATGCGATCCATTTATTGTGAAATAAATTCTGTCCTGTTCTGTTCTTGCTCACAGAGCTTGCGGTTCCGTCAGAAATCCATATCTATTATTTTCAATCGTCTAACTCAGACTCATTCCGCTGATTTGATATAATACTTTTTTTTTTGCGACGTGTTGGTAAATCCCTTGTTTATGTGGACGAATGGGAGATGATTTCTCTGCCATCCTACTTAACTTTACCAAAGAGTCTATTTAATCGCTGTTTCACGCGCCAAAAAGGGCATGGTTTTTCTTGTAGCCGAGCGAATCAACCGTCTTAAACGCAATTGAGCTATGAGAGGTATCCTGTTAGCGCTCTTGAGATTCAGGGCAGAAAAATAAAACTCACTGTACAGAAGCACGGTACACTAGGGGGTAGCGCAATGAGAGTTATCGGCTCTCATGTGCTTAATGATCTGCTCAGCATGAAGGTAGACCACAAAATCAGCACCCAAACAATTCAAGCAGCATATACACATTTTTCTTACTGCCAATTATTAACCGACATCACAGTTGTTGATATGCTTGCTATTGTTTTGTTAGCGTTTATGAACCATTCCTATTGAAGCAACGTACTCTCGCACCAACGTGCAAAGGGATTAGCACCTGTTTTAGCCACATTTAATCTCGTCAACCTTCGCGTAAATGTAAAAATTTCCATTGTTTGCTAATTTTATATGAATACGGATGTTACACGCACGAGTTGTTCTAATTATTCGTTTGTTTTTGTCTATAATACGTTTAAAAAGAAAGTCTGGGTGAGCTCCTCAATTTCGATTAGCACTGCTAGGAGGAGCTCTCTCTCCCATTTAGATATTGGTAATTTTCTGACTTACTTTGATAAAGGATCTTACCTTGATGGGTAAAAATAAACTGAATGTTGAATCTTGACTTTCTCCCGTGCGACATAGTAAGTCTCATGCCTGTTATGGTTTCTGTAGTCTTGGGTATATGGCACTGCAGAGCCCTGCATTCATGTCAGCTTCCTGGCCCGATCCCAACATTTGCCAAATAAGCCCAACCCGCCAATTGGTTTCAACCTAAATCTTGCTTGAATCTGACGCTACATACTCCATGTAAAATGTTGTATATGCATCACTATCAACATTCAACCATTTTCATCCGAATACATTGCCCGGTCATACGGCGGTACGACTACTCGAAAATGTTCAGGACGGGACATTTAATACATGGGTGACAATAAATGTGCGTGAGGATGATGTACCTGAAATGTATGTATCACGTTTACTGCTCGGAACACACCTATGGCAAACATACACATACATGCGCAACCCTGAGTAGCTATCACTTTTTGTATTGTAAAATTAATTTATCAACAAATTATTTGCTTCCAGGTCAAGATATGTTGGTCGAGAGGAACACCTTGTTCGACATTTTATTCGGTCTACTATTATTAAATCGCTTAATTAACTGAATGATGATTTACGAGGGAATTCTAGCTCATTCCGGGCAGGGTTTGGCCTTGCTCGTTCAAATCTGCTACCGAAGAAAATCCAACCTTCCGATTGGCTCGCTGAGATACGTTTGCTGGTATCGCGTTTTCACCGTTGGCAAATACGCTACTTGGGACTTAAATTGTGTACTTGAGTTGCTAAGTAATGATGAACTCATGCATTCAAATTAACAGGTTTGTCTACATGTGGAAGCGTAAGCCCTGTGGAAGCTAATCTCAGGCAAGACATCTTGCTGCGCTGTGTCCTAGTGAGATAACGATAAGTAAATTTGAGATTGCAGAGTTCAAATTTACCTTGCGGGATTGAGTTGTATAATATATGTTATTTTTGTGTCTCTTTCAGTAACTTAGGCACTAGATGCAGTTGTCTTGTCTAGGGCATTCAGCTATCCAAGACAGACTTCATTGGCTTAAGCATTCATTTTTGACTTGGATTGCCTACTTATTTTACGACAAGATGGACCGGCACAATCTATCTACCCTACAATCTCATATACAAAATATATAAACTTGAAATTCAGGAAAAGGGCGTAAGTGCTTTTATAAACTGGCATAAAAGAGAGCAGTGCCGTCTTGGAAAAGACCATCTTAGAAAGCCACAGGCACGTTCACTCGCATCAAGATTGTGGGTAAAAATGTATCCACGTGGGATTTTCATGACGCTTTAGCACTTATTGCCAACAAAACTAGAGCATCCTTAGCAACAGGTTTTGAATCATCATCAGACAAAGTTCAGTGCCAAGGCCCACATAGCCTCATACCCTGCTAGATACCAGGACATATGTTTTTAATTGCCATCTCATTAAGCATTACAGAGCACAAAATTAACATCTCAGAAGTGCCAGCTTGTGAAGCCTTCATCTTGAAAGCATTAAAAGCACCTTCAGTAAAATTTGGCTCAGCAGGAACGAAACTAAACGTAACGCCGAATATGGCATTGACGGGCCGATGCAAGATTAAAAGTTCTTCTTACGTACTTGCATGCCTTGCTGTAGTAAAACTCCAAAGTTAAAGCAAACGAGGAGGGCTGGTGAATACTTAGATCCTTAACGTTTCCTCAGTAATAATCCTTTAATCAACTCAAATAGGATGCAGAAACTGTTTTGGACAACAATTCTCCACAATTTGGCGATATCATAGTCTGCTGCCTCACGTGCTTAGACAGAGCTCTCATTGAGGCAACTTTTACACGCAAACGTTGAGTTAGCTGTTTTGAGCTTCTTTATATTCTCTAACTTTGCAGTTACCTTGAGCTCGAGCTTTCTTGGAGACTCAGATTTTTGGTAGGAATGGTCATGTTTTCATGTCTTACAAACAATAAAATGTTTTGCAACTAAGAGAAGATCACTTTAACTTCAAAAGGGCACTATTGCAAAGGTAGCTTTTGTTTGGTACTAACATGTGAAGCGAAAGAAACATACAGGATTTCAAAGAAAGATGCAGAAATTTTAGCACATCGTATCTAGCCTACTTTGAAGATCACATCAAGTCGAAACTGCATCTTGGTCTTCTACTCGTGTCTTTTTCAATTGTTTTAGGAGGGCTACATTTTATTTTAACAGTGCCATCACTTCTAAGAAAATACTTGTGACTAAGATTGACACAAACAACGTATGACGCACACGCGTGAAAAGTCCTAGGAAATTCTTAGCAAGTTCCTCATACAGAGCTGGTACTTGACGATGTTAACTGATTGTGGGTACTAACGAAAGTGGCCGTACTAAAAACTATTGGCTTCAAATTCCTAACCCTGGGAACTAACGGATGCGCTATCCAGTCTTTTCTCTAGATCAGTGAGTAGGTTAGATGGACTGTTGACGTTTGGGATTGCAGTTCGCTTACATGCACAATAAACAAATAGATATTCGAGGATATTCTGATATTCTGTTGATAATGTCTGTTGTGACTTTGTAGTTTTTTTTGGTGACTGTTTAGAGGCTAGAGATTATGGAGAAATAGCATTTTGAATTTCGCACTGTCCTGTGCATAGTATTGTTAGCCTAGCTTCAGGATGCAAGATTTTCTTTCCATTAACAAAAAATAAATAAAAAAAAAAACGTGTATACATACCATCACATGGCTAAGCGAAATGGAGTGCTCTACATAGTATAGCTACAGTGGTCTTCAGCTAACATGTTGATCAATAACTAATAGATTACACAGCAAACAAGGAAAATTTTTAAATTTCCATACAGCAATTTAATGAGCAGTTCAGCTTCACATTGCGCAGATCAGTCTGACCAGCCTTGCATACTCCATCCACAAGCGTTATGTCAAATACTTCAATATTTACAGGCGTGCTTTTACACGACCAAACCTTCGAGATACATAACATCTCGTAAATCCCATATTAGAATCAGGTAGCATAAGAATTCACGAGCAACCATCAAGGGTTAGGACAGCGGCCCTTTGCAGAGCTATGCGTCTCCTCCCGTAGCGACAGCTTAGCCCAGGCAAAATTTAACAAGGAGCCCAACAAGATCCACCCCGACGAAAGGACGATTATATCGATCAAATTCTCGCCTAAAGGATCCTTCTCTCAACGCGCACGATCCCAGCGAATCAAATGCATGGCTGCTCGAAGGGCAAATTTCTTTTGCATATCAATGGAGCTTTCAACCATATCAGATGAGCTAAAAACAAGTTAAAGGCCTAAGCTGGACTCAGTCATTCACAATTCCTTTCCAATACGACGGGCGTGAGAAATTACAGGCACTATGAAAACCTGCAAATTAAGGTCTGATTGCAAATAGCTAACTAGCAAAATCAAAAAGTATACGAATTCTCTGAAAACAATTTTATGCCTATCGTACGGTAATAATATTTCCTCATTCTGTTTTATGTAAAGGATTAAGACGTAAATAAGACATACAGCGCCCACCAAGAAAGAAGTTAGGAATAGAAAAAAATTAGCAATGAAGAGTACATCAACAAAAATAAAAATCTACAATGCATTTTGAGCCTCGTCTTCGGTAACAAGGAACGCTGATGCCGCTAGGCAACACTTTAAGCAAAGTCAACACTCCCCTTGCCCTGCTCCCTGCAATAAGCAGATACACCGTAAGAAGTTTGCAAAAACAAAAAATTGCAAAAATAAAAAATTGCAAAAACAAAAAAATTGCACAATCCAACTTATAAAGTCACGACTAAGTTCGACCAACTGAAAACCAGCATTTATACGCATGCGCTGATCATACATAGACATTAACACTTATCTGGGTATGATGTTGAAAGAAGCGTATTTCACAGAGCAAAAGTGCAACTATGCAAATTGAAATAAAATGTTAACAACCCACATTAAGCGCTAAACAGAGGAAAACGATCATATTTTCAATAAATATTAAATAACAAGAGAAAACAGTCACCGGCCAGGTCGATGCTTCATACTTCAAAAGACCGGCCTACGTGATATTTCACAAAGCAACACACGGCAAACCGAGCAGACCACTTTTACAACATATTCATAATCATGGTAATTAATGAAGCAATCGACAACTAGCTAAAAAAAAAAAAAATTACCAACACCCCGGACAAATAACAACAAACATCTTATCGCCTAAGGCTGATCAACCAAGAGCATACGAGAACACTACAACACTCAGGAAGCACAAAGATCGTTCGGCATTTTACGTATTTTGAATGAACAAACAATAAACAACGCCAAAAGACCGGCACAAGGCGCACTAAACAGAGACAAGCAAGAAGGACACAACGCGCCAAGCTCTGCAAAAAAATGCACCGAGGTCTACAAAAAGTTGCTCATCTTTTCCCCAACAACGCAAGCTTGCATGATGCTATCAAAATCTACAGTGCGAAAGCCCTCGGGGTGTATTAATACAAAGCCTTATAGTGTGGACATGTAAGTCTAAATAGTTTGGAAAAAAATGTCCATAGCTAGGGTCTCCCCTACCAGACTCTAATCTACACCTTAAGCCTCACTGTTGTGGCATCAACGGGCGCAAACGTATTAAACGTGGCTGTTTCAGGATTCCTAGACGGCTGCTTCGTACGATCCACCTCTTCCTGGTTGATTTTCAGAACACTGGTCTGGTCTTCAAAGCGCTTGCGAAGCTCCTCCTAAATCGTGGGAAGCAGATCAATGATTAGACCTCTCAACAGCAGCACTCAAAATTCAGACGAAACTCAACGGCCTTGGGGTGGAAGTACTCTACACCGCTCTGCACAAATACATGCTAACTATACGAGGCCAAAAACGATATCCACCAAAGTTAGAGCTGCACCGCAACACATCCATGCGCGTGCAAACACAAAGTACCAACGGGCATCCAATTACCTTGCCTACGGTATCCGAAGGAGTCAGAGCGGAAGGGGACCTTGATTGCCCCGTGTGGTTGTGGCCCTAAGAAGCAGAACAATTCTCTATTTCTAATCTCAGCAAGCGTATATACACGCGGACACTTGCTTATATGAATACTAGGAATGTACTCGTCTTCAGACGTAACTTCAGTAGCAAAAACAAACCAACCCACTAGGCTCCCTTCCACGATGTTGACTTACTCTTGACGATTCCTGCTTCTCTTCTCGCAGTTGCAGCCTCTTGACAAGCGCTTTCTAATAAACAAAACCCTGAGACCAAGTAACTCTGTGTCCAGGAGCAAGTCAGACTTCAATTTAAGACCGCAGCGAAAAAATGCCTAAGATTCTCCTTACACATGGTCTACAGAAAGCATGGGGAGCTCATTCAGGTTGCAAGAAGTGGCTGTGTAAGCGAGCATGCATGCATGGGCGAGGAGTACGACATATATACGTACCAATAATTATTGCAGTACGAAAGTATCGTCCTTACCTGAAACTCTGTTATCGTCTTGTTTCTCTGAAGAAAAAAAACAAGAGTATGCCCTTAACCATGAAACAGGACTCACACAGAAAGATCCAAATGAGATTCATTCAATGTCATTTCTTTAAAATGCGGTTGAGCCTGCTATGCAAGGCGCTTTCTGAAAATATATACAGCAACTTGATTACTGGTCTAGCAAGATCCGGACCATTTTCGTGGCACTGTAGTAACGAGCACCTCTGGAGTGTCCGCTAATCTTGCTATTTCGACATAAAACTTTGCTTCGCTGTACAAACAAAACAACTGAAAAACGTACAGTTTGCGCTCCGTTTTGGACCTGCAGCTCTTCATACAACTGAATGCCTTCGTCGTGGCCCATGGTATCGATCATCACCTGCTTGTCCATCTTGAACAAATCTTTCGCGGTCTTGTTTTTAAGGATGTTGATCGTTCTAAGATGATAACCAATCTACTACAAGCAAAAGAAGCAAAAGAAAAATGGTGCTCACCAAAAGAAACAACTTCTCGTTCACTTCGTGATGGGACTTACAGCATGCGCCAGGGCTGCAAGAAATTTCAGATCCGGCTTCGGATCAGGCCGAAAATCGGCCGTTCGGCAAAAACTTCTGCTCCGGCTAAAATGTTGCCGGATTTCGGTTTCAGGCCGAATTTTCAAACTGCACATGTACAAAGGTCTAGCACGGACATGTGTATCATATCCTACAGAGAGACCTCGGGTCATCAGCTCATTGAAGTTAATTAGCCACTGGGAGGGCGCAGTCCGCCTGAATCACTCTCCTGAAAGTGCTCTACCCTGCCTGCAAGCACGCGATACAGAAGATGAGTTGCGGGCAAGCACGCAATCACTACTGGTTTGACTAAAAAGCTCAAAACGTCTATTAAACCAATTAACCGTAACAAGCATGACAAAGGAGAATCGCAATTCTTTCTGCAACAGAAACATATTAAATTAAATTTTTTTGAGTACAGGAAATTTATTTAATAACTTGAAACTAAACATCTGTAAATGTGTTTTTGGTACGCCAGTATATAGGTTATTGGCATAACATTTATCAAGTAAGCTCGAGCACCATTAAATAAAGTACATAGTAAAATGTTTTCTTCAGTACGCCAGCATATAGTGCCAGTTTATACTGCAGAGGATGTATCCAAGATCATTGACGGCATCCAAACTTTGAAAGCATCCGGGTCAAATAGCATTCCTCCGCGACTATTACAAATGGCCGGTGCCTTGATTTCACACCGACTATCTCTTATTATCAATCATTCATTTTCGAAAACTTTTCCATCCTGACTTAAGTGAGCGAAGTTCACTCCAATCTATAAGTCTGGTGCTACGTACTTATGCTCTAATTTCCCTCCTATTTCTTTACTTTCAAGTGTCCGCAAAGTTTTTGAGAAAGCAAAGCACTCTTGCCTACACAGGTACCTAGAAATTACAATTTAATTATCCGATTTTAACTAACCGGCAAAATCATTCAAAGAGTCACGCCCTTGTCAGTATGATTGAGCAAATCAAGTCTAACCTAGATACAGGCAAATTTGCAGCAGGCGTGTTTCTTGACTTACAAAAGGCCTTCCACACCGTGAGTCACAACATTCTTCTAAAGAAACTTGAACATTATGGAATTTGAGGTCGTGCAAACGACTGGTTTGCTTCCTTCCTAAAAGACCGAAAACAGTTCGTGACGATTGACTCCACTGATTCTGCAACCAATGATGTAGAGTATAGCGTTCCACAAGGCTCTGTGGTCGACCCTTGCTGTTCTTACTGTACATAAATGACCTGCGACACTGCCGAACCAATTCGATATCTCGACACCTTGCCGACGACACTAACATCCTGCTATGCCATTCATTGCTAAAATGTGTGCGAAAAAAATTAACCAAGGACGTAGAGAATCTTTTCGACTGGCTCTGCGCTAGCCATTTCTTTTCTAAATACCCAGAAAACCGATCTTGTTTTGTTTATGCCTCCTAGTAAACTAGCTGACTTTCGCCTCACGATTTCCTTTGGTAGCACGAAGATACTTCTGCACAATCAGGTTAGTTACTTGAGAGTTCTAATTGACGCACCCTTGACCTAGAAACCCCACATCACTGAACTCTCTAAGGAGTTAACCAAAATTGCGGCAATATTATCTAAGGTTCGGCACTTTGTGCCACTAAAAACTCTGAAAACCTTGTACTTTAGCCTCTTTCAATCACAGCTCCCATACGCATGTTTAGTCTGGGGCTTTGCAAATAGATCAGCATTAAAAAGGTTATACCGCATACAAAA
The DNA here is from genome assembly GCA_003687565.2 of Craspedacusta sowerbii. Lineage (NCBI taxonomy): Eukaryota > Metazoa > Cnidaria > Hydrozoa > Limnomedusae > Olindiidae > Craspedacusta > Craspedacusta sowerbii. The sequence goes on along the minus strand of QQSS02032999.1, from coordinate 7,448 downwards.
ACGGACTATGCGAATCATAACCTTCTCTGACTTTCATGACTCGACCTCGAACCTATTTGAGCAGACACGAATACCTAAACTTCATGACATAATCGAACTGAACAGGTATCTTTTCATGTACGACTGGAATAATGGCCAATTGCCATATTGCCTGGGGTCACTTATGTCGGCAAGAACACTCCCCAAGAATACCAGAAATAGCGGAGTTAGAAAGCTTCATGTGCCAAAGACATGCACCGTTATGGCGATAAATCCTTGAAGTTTGTTGGCCCAAACATCCTCAACAACCTGATTGACTATGCCATAGAGCGCTTAGAAGTAGTAAGCCACAACTCAAAAGACAGCTGCATGCCCTCCTGATTGCAAAATACTAGGGTTTAACATAGCTACAATGGGCTTGTGTATTAGCTACTTGCGACATCATCAAACTGCTAGACCGATGCTTGTTGAAAACCTTACCTATATTTGTAAGATTTTGTATTTAACCTATGATGTCATAGTATTCACCTAATAATGTTTTAGGGGGCTCTTCTTTCCAAGTTAGCTCTGCTAAGAAGAGCCCTCCTTCCTAATTAGCTATCCAATACGATTATCTTACTGAAGTTTTAGCTTGCTATCGGGGAGAAATAAATTGCTGTTGCTGTTGTTGCATGTATTGGCATAATATTCATCGAGTTAGTTTGAGCACCATTAAATGTAGCGATGGATTATTAGGTCCCTTAAACAAAAGCAAAATGCCGTCGCGAGACAATTAGAGAACGAGACACAGCAATTTCATTAATGTGAAGAGAAATCAAGGAAGAAGTCCGGGAAGCATTCGCATTTTTCGTGTGCAGGAAGTACACGAAGCTCAAAACCCAGCAAGCATATGCAGATCCAGGAAGTATATACAGATCAAAGTCCAGGAAGTATATACAGATCATAGTCCAGGAAGTACATACAAATCAAAGTTCAGGAAGTATATACAGATCAAAGTCCAGGAAGTATGCACAGGTCAAAGTCCAGGAAGTATATACAGATCAAAGTCCACGAAGTATACGTAGTCCCGACAGTGTACGTAGTTCGAAGTCCAGGAAGTAGACCTGATCAAAATCCAGGAAGTAGACGAACATCCAATAGAGCGTGGGATATCAAAGGCAGCTCTGCACAGCGAATCTATCGGTCCATAAGCATGATTATTTTGGTGGACATCAAGCCTCTTCATCGCTGTGAAAAAACTCGTTCACTTAGATTCGCAAATAGTGTAGAAAAAATAGTCTCTCTCTGCCTGGCTTAGCAAACGATTCCCCAGATCTATGATGATGTGCGTGGTTATCAGACTGATCTGTTTCATCCGCCTAATAGCTGACTCTTGTCATCGACAAAAGACATCCGGGGAGAGGAACAACCTGCGCTGTCGTACGAGAGTAACCTTTTAGTTTACTGGTTCACTATTAAAGTTGCCAACGTGCGTTACGCGCTTAATAGTTTACCATTTGATGGGCATCACACCAGGCATGGATCAGAACCGATGCCACGTAGACCTGCGTACAATGTTCCGAATAATTGTCAAGCGCCTTTGAGTCAAAAAGGTATACTGGAAGCATCATATGCTCAGCGGATACCCTTCAGGTTCCAACATGATAATTTGCTCAGCCAACGCACAGACAGCGAGGTACAAGCTACAACAGAAAAATTGTTGGGCCATACTCAAATCTCCTCAGTTTAAGCAGTCGCTTGTGGGAACCCACTGACTTTTGACTTGCCAGAACACCAGCTGACAATAGATGTCAGTACACGATGTAATTCGACCATTTGCAAGTTCCATCGTCAGTGTACACAAAGTGCTGCGCTCAGCTTGTCTTGAGATTGATGACGTTGCCGCATCAAGCAATTCAAATCAGAGGGCAATTGCTTAAAACGTCTTGCCACCGTTCGCGCCTTTCGACAGATGGAGACGTCCGTGCACCAGGACTGCATCGACCATAGTGCGCAGTCCACATCAGCCGAGCGTCATCCGATCACCACAAACATTGGCACAAAAGTAGAGCAGCACCTGCCTGAAATCTTTTCAATGGTTGCACACTACTTCATATGACCTAACCCTTTCACCGAACCTTCGCCAGATTTTCGATTCAACTTGCGCTATGGGTAAATGTATGGGTAAATTTTGCGTGAATTCCTCTTTTACTTAGGGTGCATTCATGCCTTCTTCAGATATTCTTAAAGTCTTCACATTACGCTACTTCAATTAAAAAAAAAACGAAGTCGGCCCTAGGTCCACCTTGGGCCGGATTAGATATGACAAATCCGGCCATGCAGGTGTTTGAAATATCACACCGGGTACCAGGGGGAAAATCCACAACACGGAATCAACGCAAGTCATCAGGAAACTAAAAAAACACATGAAAACATCTCTCTTCGTAACACTTACCGGTCACTAAAGCCGAGCTTGTAAAGCCAGCGAGCGACGTCATCGGCAGTGGAGCTTTTGAAAAGCGGGATGAACACGTCCACTGCAGGAAAGATAACGCACACGTTTAACCAGGGAACGGAAACAACGACCAGCACTAATGAGGTTACAACAACAAAAGCAAGTAGGCGAATATTAAAAAAAAAACTGGCAAAAACGAAGAAAAAAGGTTACCAAGATCATCCCTTAAAGAATTAGGCAGAAAAGAATCTTCACTATACAAACCATTATCCATATTAGCCAATGGCAGTTGGACGTCCGCTTCGACTCGCCCAAGTCTGTTCCGAAGCTCGGATTGCAGATCGCCTTTAGCAGCTTCAAGTCCACCATTTGCTTAGATGCAAGAAACAAAATATTCATAACGTGAGGGCGTCAAGCGAGCACCACTCAACTAGTAAGGCCTAGGCCTGGATTAAGAAAGTAGAATATCAACGTCAAATGACCGAGAGCGTAGGCAGCAATGAAGAGCTGCACATAAGGGACACAGAGCCAACCGACTTAAGTCATATTTGAACGCCTCTCTTGAACAAGAAAGACGATTCTCAGATAGGGCAACTTTAATTTACAACATGAAAATCAGAAGCAGCTCAATGAAGCAGAAAACGTAGGGATAGCCTACCAACAGCCGGCGCAACAGCAGGGTGTGGAGGAGGCGCAGGTGGTGGCATAGAAGTCGAACGCTGATTTACTGAAGGCACAGTAGCAGATGCCTGATCTGGCACCGAGGCTTTCTTCGCGAACTCAGCAGGAGGTGCATGTATACTAGAGCCTGACTCGACGACTGCTTGAGGTATAAACATAGATGCAGGCAACTCAAAAACTTGTCTTTTCTGACCGGACGCATCTATGGTCGTACGAGTCGTAAGCTGGGAGCCATCGGGAAGCTGAACCGAAATAACAACAGGCGCGATTCCAAGATAAGAAGGCTGCGACGCCAGCGAAGGAGGATGAGCGTGAACTCCATTCGCTTGAGCCTGTCCAGCCACGACGGATGCAGACGCAGCATGGGTCTGGGGCAACTGCTCCGCGACACTTCGATTCTTGATCACCTATATAGTTCATAAGAAACTTACAGCGCCTAAAAATAAAAACATACTGCGTCTAGCTGAAGCGAGCTTTCAAATGAAACGATAGGCGAAAAAGTCAGTTATCCGCTCTCATAAAGGTATGACTGTCGACACGAGCCATAATGAAAAACCAAAAGTATCCTTGCGTGAATACATACATGATAAATAAACCATCTCAAATCTAGTCAAAATCTTATCTCGAACAAGAACAACGCGCGTTTCCACAGTCTTACAGAAAGCTAACAAGAGTAATACCTTGCCATAGATTGGTGAAGCAGGGCCCGCAGATAATGCGCGGACACGGGCATCTGGCAGGTCAACAGCACCACCCACCGCTAAATATTGATGGCAAAACAATTGCTCGCAACAAAAAAGCCACTGGTTCAGAGTTACTGGGTGCAGAATGTACCTGCTACACTACTGGCATTTGAACTTGGTTACTTGAGTTTACTCCGTACAACAATTTTACATCACAAGCATCTATAAAGATTGTAAGCCTAATGCATCCCAGCAAAATATAGTACCCCAACAGCTACATTTAACAAGAACCGCCGGCAAAGGAGGGGTGCGTGCCGAACAATACCTGCTTCGTTAGCAAGTTCGAGTATAGTCGACGGAACGTAACCTTGCTCGCCACGCACGTTCTTAACGAGCCACCATCTGCGGCTGTTGTCTACAATCTGAAATACAGAAAAGGACGACTTGACCGTGACGTACTTGTCAGCATTGTTCAATTAATCAACAACACGTTTAAACAACGCACGTCGAATATTTCCAACACACACGTAAAACAACCAGATAAAACAACCAAATAAAACCTTTCCAAAACGATCGACAACAAGACCGTCAAAAACGTGTAGATTACGAATCACCCACAAACTTGACAAGGTACACGTCCGTGGTTTAGCTGCCACCAGTCACTAGGATGTCGTGGGCATAATCACAAAGACTCTAGCCAGCTTACGCACTCTAGCCAGTCAATGCCAAGGCTGCCTGAGATCAACACCTGCACATGACATGACATAGGTGCATGACATGACGTACATGACAAGCTTTGAAGAAAGATTAAATCAATACGTACGTCAACTTTCTCTCCGGTTCGAATAGTCAGCTCCTTGGTGTTGTGAGCCACGTAGTCGTACACGACTATGGCGACTTGACGAGGTTGGTATGGAAGACCGTTCGAAGATTGCAAATGGCCGTTGACAGATGCCACACTTATGAAAATACCAGATGACTAAATTAAACTCGTCCATACTCAAATATTTAAGTCTTCAGTCTGTTAGAGAAAATAAGGCACTTTAATAAAAATAACAAAGCACATAAATACCAGATGTTAATGGACCTATACATCCGAGTTGCCCCGCCTATAAAACATACATTTGGACTCATTTGCTATGTTCAAATATTGCACGCAATATAGATGCAATCCAGTTGTATTCACTCGGCTTCATTCACGTTTCACATCTGGCAAACTATTGCGTTGCGTAACTTCTGGTCACCGTTACAATGCAAACGAAGTCTGCCTCAGCTGCCATGCTCGGAAACAAAGATTACCGTAGACCTTTGAAAATGGATACACTGAACCTGAATTCCCGTCGATGCCATACCAAAGCCATTGTGAAATCACAAGCAAAAAAAAAAAAGATCTTGCAAAAGATTATCCCAACATAAGAAGACTTCCAGCGTTTAACGTGCGCACGGCGCCAACCTAAGGAAGCATGGAGAAGGGCAGCTCGCAGGCGCCATTAATAAGCCTGCACCAGGGGCACCGGGAATTCCCGTTCGCCCCGGAACTCTCTCCTTTCCACAGCATTTATGGCGTAGCTAGGAAACTATATATGAATAAAAGCTAATTTGCTACATAATTATTCAATAAATCAACCTAATCGCTTGAGGTAATTTTTTTCAGGATTCTCGTCTGACTTTGACAACAGCACGAGATTCATTGCCAGAGACTTAAGATGGTTTTGCGCACGTCAAAATAAAATCAAGAATTAGTGCATCCAATATACGATGAATTGCATATAGGGTCAAGTCGATCGACCTTTCGAAGTTATAAAAATGCGCACAAGAGGAATAAAGGAATGAAGAAAATAGGTTGCGATACAGAAACGTTAAGCAGATGTCCTTTGGATACAAGATTCTTGATAAGTTCTAACCAGCGGTATACTCTTGCAAATATTAACTGGCATCTGATAAACCCCAACCGACTAGAAACTCTTGCGACTAACAACCTGACCACTTGCAAACGAATGGAAACTGGGCTCAAACAACCACCCAAACAACCTTGTCCTGATGGATATTTTACCATTCTTCTGATGTTTGTTTTAAATATGCACATAAATATGCAAAAATATGCATAGCGCAGACGTACGAAGACGGCCCTCAAGAGAGTCTAATGAAGAAAAAAACAGTAAGGAAAATATACAAAAATAGTAAAAAGACACATATTCATACTAACGAAGTCTTACGCATGAAGATAAGTCCATGTTCTCCCTTAATGAATTTGTACATACCTGTCTTGCATTAAATCTACAGGTGGGCTCTACATAAAGTTTGAAAAGAAGAAAGGCATTAAGCACGCAAATTTGAGACAAAACGCATTGTTTAAGATATTAAAAACTCAAGCGTATTTCTTTTTGGTAGTCATGGATGATAGAGGACATATGCAGAGTCGATTCAGGCTTAGTGCGACAGAGCAGTATTAACAAAAGTGTCGTCGTCAAGCAATCATTTTTCATCAATTCATGGATGAACAGGCGAACGATAGCTGCAAACATTTTATTCCATAGGCTAGCAAAAGGAAAGAAGTGCGCATGCGTCAGTACCACTAGACTTTATAACGCGACAGGTCCTATGTCGACGCACCAACTTGTAGGATCGACATGCCAGCATTTAAAGCACTTCTCAGAAACCAACCATGGATGTTATGCACACGCTTGGATAATACTTCAAAGACGATGAGCTCCACGATTAAGATGACGATGATGAATCAGAACATCACAGGGACATATGATAATGACAACGATCGCTAATAGTGCATGTAATGCATTGCCACCGATGTACTACATCACGCACATGCCAAAAACGACATCCAACAGGAAGTATTTCTATACTCTCAATGCAAAAAGCAGAAGCGATAATCTAAAACATGCGAGGTAGGATTCAGTATTTGACATACCGCCACACATACGTCATAAACCTAAGTCCATATTTTTACCTACCCTTATGCGAGCGACCACAGGCGCAGTCAATCGAGCAGCCTCCTTCTGCTCATTTGAAGCGATCTCTGGTGGTATCCAGCCATCCGAAAACACCGGCGAATATGGAGGAATATATCTGTCTTTAAATTGCTCACTTTGTCTACGAAACAGAGAGTTGTTCTGCAAAACTATTTTGCATTAACCGTAATAGCTCCTCGGTCTGGTACATCCCGGCACACAAGCTAGATCGGAAGAACCTCTCGTCCGGCAACTACAACACTACAATAATAATAAAAATAACAAAAGAACGAACCACCAAACAAGATGCTTACATACTTGGTAAGTGTCCAGTTTGGTCCCAACGACTGCCATATATAGTACTCCTTAGAATCCAAACAACTTCTCAGCAGTTCCACACATAACGAAGATAGCAACGGCTCAAGAACACCACGAGCTTTTTCCACTCTGAAACAAAAATCAAAGAACTTTTTCTTTTCATAAATTAAAGTTAATTAAAAACACGTGTAAATATATGTATACACAGGACTCCGCTTTATAGTTTGAACGAGGGTAACATCTATCCAGGGATCTGTCGACTCAAACATACATACATGCATACATACATACATACATACATGCATACATGCATACATGCATACATACATACATGCATACATACATACATACATACATACATACATACATACATACATACATACATAC
>QQSS02032888.1:0-18891 GCA_003687565.2 Craspedacusta sowerbii | reverse complement strand
CTATAAAATAACAAAATAATTTATATATTCGTACATTTATACATATATATATATATATATATATATATATATATATATATATATATATATATATTCTCTTGAAGAACATAAGAACAAACATTGCATGCGTGGTGCCTTTTGCATCACCGGTGCAAAATTCAAGATTTAATTCAAATTAAAATAACTCAAGCTTTAATGAAAACAAGTTTGAAGTTCAACCAAAAATAACAACAGCGAGCTGGCAAGCACCTATCTGAAAGTATTTGCACATTCCTACTGCATCTAGAATACAAAAGTCAACCTGGGCAGATGAATTCCCTCGTACTGGAAATCAGCAAATACAGGAGACACAGCAACGATATCAAACTCGTTTGCAACCAACTCTGCCATGTCCAAGTCCATCACTACAAATGGCAAGAGGATACGGTAAGGACAGAGCCACAGAGTCAATGAAGGTACGACAAAGTTATTGAGCACCCACTCAAGCACATAGACAATGCCGAAATAAACTTAACGCCTTCGTGATATTCTCCGCAGATTTAAAATACCTCGCTATCGTTGCCTTACAGAACTTTCCACCCAGAGGCTTGTCACCGTCAATAGATAGGCACCGCAGGTCTCAACGCAAAAATGGATTGCTTCAAGCTCGCTGCAGGTCTACCACCAACTCAAGAGTACTACATGATTTAGAAACAAAGTACGATGCTTTGGTACCAGCTCCTAGATGTGTCCAGGGTGGTGTAGGACCGAGAATTGTAATCATTTTGGTTATCAAAATCCCGTGGAGCATGACGTTGATGTTGCTGTTGGCACTTCAGCTGTTTCGCCGTCGTCGGAGAGAATCGTCCTGCCTGCAAAAACGCGATCACCTAGAGTGGGCGGATGGATAGCCATTTCAAAGATGCCTCGGTTATCCCGAATACCTCTTCAGGCAAATCTCAAACAGCCTTGCAATCCTTCAGTAAGATCACGATCGCTTTCCCACATTATGAGCATATATCAGATATATTATATATATATATTTTATATAAATAAATACATATATATATATATATATATATATATATATATATATATATATATATATATGATACAAAGAAATATCTGGATCTGCTCTCTGACGGTACGCCTCTAGAGAGTCGATCATGTCCACAACGTAGGCGCGCAACGAAAGGTCAGCTGCTTGCGCGTTAAATTTCTGGTCATTTTGCATTTGAAGTGTCGATAAACTTCATGGTGGTGGCTCCACGAGTGCTATTCGTATACTCGCTTTAATTTGACGAAATGTGGCCTGGGCTGCATGATGGCGGCTATGAGATGACGAAACGGAAGAAGAGCTGCTGTTGGAGTACCATGGTGGACTTTCGAAAGGAGGGAGAGCAACTCTAACCTTAAGCTCGATGGTCTCAAGAGGCGCTGATTTCAGCCGTTCTGAGAAGCACCACTTTGCTTTAGATGCGATCCAGCTGAGCCATGTTCGATGTTGACAGCCATGACTGCCAAACGCGACATGAAACATGCGACTCCAGAAAAGTGTCAAGTAGGTCAGGAGGTTTGCTAGGATTCCAGCACCATATCGATATTACCCTAGCAGCATGCTTCAGCCTTTAGATTCCGCCAAGTGATGGAGTCGATCTGTTAACTTACGTTCCAGCAGTCCTACGACACAGGGCGTCGTGCGCATCGTGCGGTAGGAGGAGACAAGACTTGCATCCTTTCCAGCTCTGAGTAGGGTGCAATCGTACCACGACGCTTGATGGATTGGCATTCGCCTGACCGCAAAGATTGATTGAGAATTAGAAGTAGCTGTGTTAGCGCCGAAGGTACAAAAGCCTTAAGGGAGAATGATCTGTATCATGAGGACTCGCAGAACTTTTAGTCTTCATTCGCTTTATTGCTAAACGGAACCCTCCATCTTTAATGAACAGGAAGACTCATTATCGATGGTCATGCTCTATGCCTCTATCCGTAAGTTGCAACTCAGATTTCGGTCCTCCCATAGGCATCTGTAAGCGACTCACTGGCGAAAAGCAATTCGCCATAACGCCGACTTTGCTTCTTAGCATGCGCAGAAAGGCGGTTGTTGAGCTTCAGGGCCTCGTTAAGGGTATTCGAGTCTGGAATACCAATTAGTCTCCCACGATATCCCACACCGCCATAAGGAAGCCTGCGCCAGCTCTCCATATTGTCATCTTGATTTACTTACTCGCTCACCTATCGGCACAGTTCCATCCACTCTTCCCGACTTGAGCAGATAGTTCGACGCAATCGGTCTCTCTACGTGATTAGTGCATGGATGGGAGTAATTCACTGCCTTGCTCCACTGCTAGCCTTCAGCTGCCGTGCAACGATGGTTGCCACATCGACAAGGATCTTCTTACAGCACTTTGTGCGTTCAGTAGGATTGAATTCTTTCCCAAACTATCGGCCACGAGATTGCACTTCTTCTTTGAACCTCGTGCTGCCAACTCCATTCGTGCGACACCGAAAGAAACGCCTCGCGGTGCCACACCTGCAGCAGAAAGCTTGCCTCTTTCCCGATAGTAACAAGCACTGCAGAACGATCGGCCCGGCAAACAGTGCATGTCGCGTTCAAGCTCGACTTTCGTAACATCCTGAGTGCAACTCTTCTTTCGCATAAGCTTAACATAAGCGTCTGCAGAAAGCAATAGTGCTAACTCTGCAGAAGCCACTGAAATTACTTGGCGACAAGCGACAAAACTGCGTTCAAGTGCTGCCTATAATTCCGCCAACATTTTCGGCAAAGCTATGAAGACGCAAAGCCGCTTTGCCGTCAGTCGTGTAAAGCCAGGACTTCGAAAACTGACAGACTCCTGATTTATAATCGCCAAAGCATAGATTTTGAAACACCCAAAACGCCAATCGATTCGAATATTAATACTATTCGATTCGAATATAAATACTATTCTATTCTATCTGACTGCCAGCCCATGGCCAACGATTTGACTGGATTTGGTCACAGAAAAATAAAGCAAACGCTACCTGTGTCCATCCCTTTCGATACATCCACTTGGTACTCCTCTAAAACCTTAATTACAGATCCTACACGAAATAAACAAAACAAAATCGAAAAAAGGGTGAGGGCACAATAAAAACGTGCTAGGGTACAGACAAACTCTTCACAATAACGTGATCACCAAATTCCATATCTTATGCGACCAACGCAACGATTCATTTCGAAGACCGACCTGATCCAACACGGCAAGCTGTGCTTTCAAGCGTTAGGACGTTGCGGACTTAAGTTCCCGTCTCGTGAAGGTACCAACATCCAGGTAACTATTGTGTAGACCCGACTTCGACCCACAGGCCGACCCTATCCGCGACTAATTTCCGCAATTCACCTCAAGCCCTATTCAACAGAAATTTATACATGTAAACCCAAGTGCAAAAACAAAGAAAAATGAACCTACCACTTTGAACTCGCATTTTTCTAGCTAGATCTCGCACTGATATATTACCATCTAGGTGAACCTCCTTGGGTTTTCCCTAGAAATTTTCAACAGAATTTTAAGAAGACGACAATGTGACATAAACTAAACATTGCCAAGAAGACTTTGTACAACATGACTTCCTTTCCAATTTGCTCAGGAGTCCACGTGTTCTAACGCTGAATTGACTACAACAGAGTTCACCCATGACAGGATAGTGGATACAAATATACTGAAGTAATTAAGTTGATGGCACCGACAGGCGAACTCGTAAGTTGGCTTATCCTGCTAAGGAACGGAAGTAACAAAGGACTGGCCTGGTAAGGGCAAATACAGTTCATAAAGCTGCCACTGCGATGGCAGGCGGGAACCATGCCCGCAACGCTAGTTGGCAATATAAGGGGGGGGGGGGGGGGGGCCACACTGGGCGCGGCGCGCGCGCGCGCTTAATTATCGCGATCATCGCTCCGCGAGTGGGGTCACAGTGCGCGCGAAAAATCGACTGCCTCGTTAACTTCGAGCGCCACTTGCGAGTGGCCGATGATAGGGAGGAAGAATTTCTTCAGCTAGCTTTTGCCCAATCTTTAAAGCTACATCTTTTCATGGTCTCTCTCGACTTACCCGATTACTGTACGAAGAAAGCGCTATACTGCAGGGGCATCGATGCTGACAAACAGCTTCTGTAAATCGTTCGCCATCCATCCTTTCTAGCTCTAAAAAAAGCTCTTTGGGTTTGTGGGGTGTGCCCCAATTTATGCGTGTTGACTTAAATGTAATCGTTTAATAGTTTTCTCGCGAAAAAAAGTGTCTACTCTCGGGACCTTAATAACGTTAAGCTTAATCACAAGGAAGCAGGAACGATATTTCTACAAGAAACAGTGATGTCTCATCGTTTGGCTGAGTCATGTTTATTTTGTCGTTTTCAGCTATGGACCGAAACTATCGGTCAAATTGTTCAGAAGACGAATTCTTGTTTCGGTGTTTTGGTCACGTGTGCTAAAATTAGAGTAACAATTGGATGATGTCATAACTGGCCGCACGGCCAATTAAAAAAAAAATATCTGCACAGGAAAGCCTCTGTTTTAATGCCAAAGAATTTTGAGCGCGCGCGCGCCGCACGCAGTGTGAGCCCCTGGCCCCGGCTGTGACACCCCTCAAGGCTCTGCGGACCTTGGCCAATAAATACAGTTCGTCCAACAGCAGGCGCAGCTCACACAGACAGAGACATGTTAAACATGCAAGGCAGGACAGCTACATACGGACGGAGTACGCCAGACAGATTCAAGTTCATCACCTAAGACTGGAAACTGTTGAAATCCAAATAAAAGAACCTAACTTATGCTTACCCTCTTCTGCTGGCTAGCCCTCTCGGCATCAGATATCAACCGAACCTGGGAAAATAGGAGAGCAAGATATGTAAGCAAAGATGCAATACCCAGCAACTAGACATGCACACTCGAGGAAACCTAATCAAAAATCTTGATCAATTAAGTATGCATTTATTGACAGGACGAATACACATCATGTCTCTCTTCGCCTCGATATCGCGTAAAACTTTTTATGACCAGAGAATCATTGACCGATTACTTGTAGATCTTGACATGCTTCAAAAGTATTAGCTGGCGAGAACCTTGATATCTCGGCTTAAAGGTTACCACGCAAAATTCATCATCTCATCGCAGGCGCTGTAATGGTTTAACTGGAATTGCCGTCGCTCCCTGACCACTCTGAATGTTTAATATCATAACTGATACGAACTTAATTGCATGCCTACCAACTTCAATGTTGTGCGGCATGATTCATACGCGACCCTGCATTTTAGTCGATCATAGAAGTTACCTACGCTGCAATTACAGCTCGATTTAGCTTAGTTTTAAGAAGCATAGACCTATATTGCATCGACACGGCTAGGCTGGTTTAATAATGAAATTCAGAAAGGAGTCTATCGATTTATGTTGTTGCATCTTTCTGATAAAAATAACTATGGGTCTAACTAAGGATCAGAAAAATTAAAGACACTTATTGACATTAATAATAGATCGGGAAAATAAACAAAGACGGAAACTCAAATATCAATTGAGTGCTTTACTAATAAGAACCAAAGTTCTTGATAACTTTAAAATACAAATTTGCTTGCAAATATTGGACTTCAAGAGCCTGACGCATTTTGGAAAGTACCTTCCAGCAATAATGCCCACGGCTTTTTCAAAAAAACATGACTTAACTATACACAGCTACAAGATAACTCGAGATTTAAGATCAGAGAAACGGAAAAGGTATATCTTCTCTTTGAAAGAGACGTCGGGTACCATAAACAGGCAATATGCTTGATGCCAGTCCAAAGTGAATACCCTTCAATGTCCGATGGTATATAAGAAATTTACAAAGACACTTACGAATTAACCATAAATACTAAATGATAAGGCTTAATGTAACAACAGAACTCATTTAAGTGCCAAACATCGAAGATTTGTCATCAATAAGCATTCCAGTAAACCTCCAGTCAAGCATTCCCGATAACTATGCTAAGCTGATAGCAGTTAAGCGAAACCCAGTGATATAGAGACCCCACAACAATATCAAAAATGTCGGACTGAGACACTCAAACTTGGTGCTACAGTCTGCATGAGTCTGATGAACATTCTAAGTTCAGAGAAATACGTCAAGATAATAAGGTCACAGTAAGAACATGCAAGTTCTTTGCATCATATGCTGGATACTCATGCCATTCACGCAATAATACCAAATACAAAAGTGCATACACAGGTCTTCTTTGAACAAGGCTCCTTGGCAATGACCTTCAGCATGCCATAGCCTCTTACCAAGCTTATACTATAACTGTGGCTAACCATTCTTCTGGAACCGAGCGCACGTAGGTAAACCGTAGCAGTCACAGTGTGATACTGGGAAGGAAGCAAAACTGCAATGGGAGGACTGACCTTGATGAAAATGCAAAACAAGCATTAGCGCTTGCTTGCAGCTCAAAAGCTTGGACTGAAACAACTACACAGCAACAATATCGTTAAAGAACATCAGACAGGACTTACTTGCAGACAGGTAGTACAAGGCAAATGCCGGTACAAATCTTGCCCAGGGAGCCTCGAAGATGTCTTGGCACTTCTAGCCTATAAACAAATAAATATGGACCACTGCCCCTTAGACCCTAAAGAGCATTTGATGACATATAACATGACATAATGACAACCCAAGTATAAGCCTCCTTGATATTGCGGCATTCAAATTCACTGCTCAAAAGTGCTTGACGAGAAAATTAGAGAAAGGCAACAAAATTAATCGTCAATCTTCGAGACAAACAATATCAATGTTTGATTACATGATCTGTACTCTATTTTTTTCAAGACCATCCTATCCACAAAATTCCCTAAGCTCACAATTTAATAAGCTTGCAGTCATTTGGGTGCAACTATGACTAATCAAAGTGTACTGGATCTCCTTTGTGGCACTAGCATCTAATGTCACGTTAGGCGATGTCACACAGCTAGACTTTGCCATCTAACCCATCAGCATGACTTAAGTCTGGTCACAAAGCCTATATCTAATGATCTCGAAGACACTGCACGCGGCAATAGTAATATCAAACTGCTTCTGGGGCTTAGGATCACTGTATGCTGAGCATATATTTAGGTATCATACTCACTATTTAACACAGAGGGGTTTCATAAGGTAATGAATTCTGAATTATCTGCTAGTTATTAAGTTAAAAATGCACTACAAAATGTAAGCATACCAGATACTGAAACTGCCCAGTTGACCACAAGGACCAAATCCTTTTTAATGGCTTCATTCAGCTACAAGCCTTTACATTAACCTGCAGTAGGAATAAAGACCTTGCTAAAAGATTAGCTAAAACTATGATTTTGTCTAAAAGTGACCACACAAGATAGAACACCTCAGCCATATAGACAATGGAACAACAATAAAAAAACTTCTAGTCCACTTCAATGCTCAACTAATGCTTTCAATGAGTAAGCTACGGTAGATGATTGACAATTACACATCATTGCTTGCTCAGGTTCAAGATGAATGCGAACGGTAGACAGAAACGCTGAGCTGAAAGACAATGGCAATAGAAAAGACTTACTTTACTCGTCAATAAATTAAATTTGACAGGCCCATAAGCTGAGCATATTTTTCAGGATCGTCAGCAGATAGAATATAGCGGCATATGTCCTGTCCCGGCGATAATTTAAAACTTTCTTCTAAAATACAAGAAGCACTAAGCAGACACTTCTTCCAACTTCTTCTATGCACAGATTTGAAATCAGTGTGATCAGTTGCTTGCTTAATGCTCATTTGCCACCTATGGCTTAGTAATACTTAAATTTCCACTGAGCTTCAGATCCTTTTAAAGGAAGGAAGATCAGGTGTGAAATTCAAGGACCGCAATAATTATAGACTGTTTTTCTGAACATAAAACCTAGAGAAAAAACAAATTGCATCACCTCAAATATCAGTGTATTGATAAAGTTTCAAGCTAGACATCAAATTATGTGACGGACAATCAGGCAAGCATGTTAAAAGTTTGTACATCCAAAACCTTAGACTGTAGACACACATGACTAAACACAGAGCACGTATTTGATTATCAGGCATGACATTTGCAAAACCACTTGGATAGGGGATGCTACATGCACTGTGGTAGTTTAAGAGGAATCGGAGGTGCTCTCGGTCAGCAGTAATCAGACCTTCTGGTCTAACTTTAGAGTCTAAACTGCTAGGTAATATTTTTAAGGACTGTCCTGGAAAGTCATTTCATCTCATTGCAGACTGGAATGCTTAGGCTGATTAGGAAAATCATCCATCACAAACCGTCTGCATTTTTCCTAAGGCTTTATGATTTGCTAACAAGTCCTATCTACTGGGGCTGCTTACAAGGAGCAAATACATCTACAGTGAGCTGAATTTCTTGAATTTAGTTAACTCACATTGGCACATAGAAGAAACTTGCTATCACATAAGACAAGACTTCCATACAAACTTGCAAGGAGAATTTTCAGATGAAAGCGGGAACAACTTGAAGATACCAAGGCTAGACTAAAGCATGCTTAGTTGGGCAATAGATTTTCTTGCAATAGGAATAAAACTTGTGGTTTCAAGTGATTCACTGAATTGTTAATACAATTACCTCTATGCTTCCAGTACAAATTCATGGTTACATTCAGATCAAGAAATGCATCACCATCATAAAGAGCTGCAATATACTAAAATGCTGGATGTACTGAAAAGCATTGACTGAAATGAGGGCCTAAAGTATGAGAGAGCATTCATAATGATAATCTGAAATCTGAAAATCTTTTATAAACATAGGCATTTCAAATGACAAGATGACTCAAATCACATAGTAGCTATAGGCTAATTCAAGCTGCTCAATTTGTGGAAAGCAAATCAGCTGTGCAGCCCCTCAACATGATATGTAAAAACCAATCCTAGCAGAATTCTCTATGGTATGGTAATCTAGGTTATCTAAATCAACACAAGATGCCTTGTCTAGGCATTTTTCGCATAGAAATGATATGCCAGACATTGCAGCTTAATAAGAATGCAGTTCTCTTAAGCTAATAACATATTAATTCGCAAATGACAGCAGGGATACGAGCCAAGAGTAATAAAGAGAGTGCTGCCAAATGATATGCAGAGTTATACAAAGTAATTTTCGATATGATAAAAGGCTCCTTGTATTAAGGTCAGCAGGTTTGCAATAAGCGCATCAATTTATCCTCAAAGAAAACAAACAGCAGATGTTGGGTGATGGCATTAGGTCTCAAATGGTAATTAAACAGGTAAGGCATAATTTTTTTTTAAATAAAATAGCCGGCTTTTACCATGTCCGAAAGATTAGCACCCGGAGTAAGTTTCTTGCTCTTAAAACGTAGAGCAAACAGCAAATGAAGCAAGCGGTATGCAATGCCATCATCTCTAATCTGATACAAGGTATGATCAAATGCTATATAATGGTTTCATTCTCATTTATTGCTACTAAGAACGATTTTTAATTTGGAGGACTTCCTTTGTTTTTAGACAGTTACAGGCAAACCCTGCTTACATGCGCCTCGTTCCGTCGCATTTAATGTGACTTGTCCCGCGTCAACCCCACGGTCTCTCTCACTAAGCACGTGCGTACCCGAAGGAGGTTTGCTTGGTTTACGCATCCTTGTGAGGCATAGCTAAAGCAGTTGACATCGCCTTACAAATTTGCTAAATTGTTTAGGTAACTTAAGTTGGAAAGCTTCACATCTCATTATTTATTGCACTTTCAATTTCTTCTAAATGAGAAGTGGGACGAAAAGAATTTCCTATTTAAGGCAAACTTATATTAGGCTCTTAATAATCATCCTAGTAAATATTATCAAAAAACTTTAACAAATTTAATGAATCTTTAAAAAATTGTCTTAATAAATACTATTAAAAAACAATGGGAAGTTCAGTAGTCACATGTAAAAGAGAGTTCCTAATACACTCTGAGTACGCATAACTCAATGAGCGCAAAGAGAGAGCATTTTTCATAAAATGAGTTTCCCTCTGTCGTTTCTGCCTAAATTTGATTTAACAAAAAGCTACTCAAAAAAAAAAAAAGAGATATAAACCTTTAACACGAAGCTACTCAAAAGAAAAAAAAAGAGATATAAAAAAGTGACCATCGTTAGCACATCAGCATAGTTACACTCCTATCAGGTGCTCTTATTTTGATCTTACCATGTCTCTGACAGTGATTAAACAGATGACCCTTATCACATCCTTGTAATTTGTTTTGTCACAGTTTTGAGAACGTAGAATATGGACACAAGATAAAATGGTTATAAGAAGAATTAAATGCTGACGAAAGAAACGAGAGCACTTTTGAGTGCTAGGATGGTGGCTCATTCAGCCTAAATCCATTAATAGTTTAATTAACTTCCATCCTTTGTGAATAATCTAAGAGTAGTATGTTCAGATCACGTTCTCCACCTTGTCTGAGGTTTAAATTGTTTTTGAGGGCAATAAGTCCGGCGATGTTGACGTAGCTAAAACAAGTGAGCGTTCATGGATCCGTTTCGACGTATTGATTAGCAGCAGATTAAGAAGTTTCTTATTTTGATCAAACTCATCGAGCAGCGGAAATTCATGTCGAAAGGCGTACAGTCGTAAATCGAGCGAATTCTTCGGAAATTTTCGGCAAAATGAGGGGTTTAGGTTCAAATTACAGAACAGAAAGAGTTAGTATTAAACAAGGCGTGCTATGAGACGATACGAGTCCGTGAGCGAAACCTTCTCGGCTAATAACACGACGTCATTATGGCAGATAATTACTCGGACAAAATAGAAATTCGTGTCGCTAGGTGGTATACACAAACCCTACCCACCGTAAAAGTTAACTGGCACGCAGATAAATGTGCCGATATTGGCAGAATCTTCCCATGACTAATAAGAACTTTTATTTTCCGTATGAATATCGATGCAGCTTCAAAACGTTCCAAGACTGAGCCAATTCTACGTGATCGGGCGCTTTCTTCACTAGTTCATAATAAAGAAAGACAGCGCTAAGTGAGACACGATATACTCGCCAATCCGCGAGTTATAATTAGCAGCGGCGCAATTATCAGGTGTTCACCAAGGAAAACTACTTCCAAATTCACATGTGCGTATCTTTCCATACTGGAAACATCGCGCTGTATCTGCTCTAAATTTCCATTCTTGTTGTAAGCGCTGTTGTCTTTGATACTGTCCTACGCTATTATCAGTCGCCAAACGTTCCTTAGGTCGCTTCGAAACTCGGTTGTTGTGAAAGACATGTAAGCAATACCCGATGTAGAAAATTTAGTTTATTTAATTGGAACCTGGGAGAGATAGTTATTAGCGCGGGTTTTGTACAGCGGTCTTGTTTTACCGGTTTTCTCGCCCCTTGCCCCGTGCGCGCATATGTTGCGATGTTATTAGGTTCGTCATTCATTACGAGTTTAAGAGTAAAGGCTGATCGATTGCGAGTTTTAGAGTTTAAGTCTACGAGTTCAGGATCAAGGTCGATCAAGAGTAAAAGAAGCTGAGAATAAGTAAACTTTTAGAGTTTAAAGTTAAGATTACGCAGATTACAGACTAGTCGTCTCTTGCAATGTCTTAGATAGAGTAGGCTTTCCCGACGATTTTTGTTTATTGAATAGAAAAGGAGTTTGGAGTAGGACAAGCCGAGTTGTAGTTTTTAGTTTCTACAATACCCGGGCTAATCAAGGGATCATTGGATAACAAATGTGAACGCTAAGAGCAGCCGCGAAAATGGAAAAATTTCTGGAAAATACTGGAAAAATTAACTTCGGACAGTTAAGCCCCACTATAAAAGCGCAGTTAAGTAGCTATCGCTGCAAAATGTCCTAAAAATTTCATTATCGTTTCATTATCTGCGTGCGAAGCATAAGAAAATCAAGACACATGCTGCAGACAACAAGAAACGACAGTCCAAGACCATAGAGGTAATCATATGAACGTAATCGTAATCGTATAATCGTATGGATATACAATAACTCTATGAACAAGACACAACTTCAGAAAAATGGGTACTCAGGGTTCTCCATGAAGCATATATTGTTCTTTAATGCACAATAAAGAAACACAATCGTCCAAAAAAGAAATTCACTAACCGTGCCGTAGATATCAAATTACACACAAGAAAAAAACATCGCTAAAAAAAAGAAAAACAAGAAAAACAAGAAAAATAGCAATTATGAAAACGGGAGCTAACGAAAAGACTACAATTTCTAAAACAAAATATTCAGCGGCACGCAAACGCACAGGATCTACGAACAGGAAAAATTAACATCTCCCGCTCATATTGACAAGCCTCGAAATCAGGGTAAAATAATAAAGGAGAGATTTCATAGAACTAATAATAATAATAACAACAACACAACAAGAATACGTAAACAGGCCTCATAAATCAAAGAAAGCAGATGTGACAGAGGCTAGAAGGAAACGCAGTGGCAAAGGACAGGGGTAGAGGATACCATACTCAACAGAAAGCGAAATGCCTAAGACAGCCGTGTAGCCGGCAAAAAACCGCCAAATAGCAGAGTCAACAAACGCCAGATTTTAACTGGAGAGCTTTTCGAAGCAAGAATCGCAATGTTCACCACAAGTGAACATTCAAAAACATTGCCATCAGCGCAGGTACTACGTATCCGTTGGTTTTAAGAAAAGTCCGAAAACATGATTCGGTATAGCCCGCTGCGCATCCACAAACAGCAACAAAACAGTAACAAAACAGTTTTAAGGTCAGTGATCGCTTCAGTAAATTCGCATATAATTCAATTAACTCAATTTCACAAGAAAAGGGGGAAGGAGGTCGGTTCGGTGCAATCCTAATAGAAAGCACTTCATCATCCTCCAAGCAAGCAGAACTCGCCACCGACGTACTGCTTACAAAACAAGCACCTAATAAATCACGCAGGAATACCGTGTAAGTAGGAAAAAAAATCGCATCATATCGGGCTCATGTAATTCGAAGATGATCAATCGGTCACTATCTCCTAGGAGCTGGCGGCTTGGTCCTTATCAATCGGTTTGACATTCCATATGTCCTTGGCGTATTCAAGCACCGTGCGATCACTGGAAAATTTCCCGGACGAGGCAACATTGCAAATACACATCTTCAGCCATAAACCACGGTTCTAAAAAAAAAAAGAAAGAAAAAAAAATAGCATCCTAATGAAACTAGGTTTCGGCAAGCCAGAGAACCAACCCATTCCCAACAGCTCGTAAAAACTCCCGCCTCTACAATTTTCCACGGTCCATGCTGCTCAATACGAATAACTTAAATTACACCATAACATTCGCTGAGCACTATCGCGTTTCCTACCAGAAGGATCCATGCCACAATGACGACGACAACAACAACAAGAACAACAACAACAACAACAACAACACCACCACCACCAACAACAAAAACAACAACAAAACATCTGCAAAAGCCGAGAAGCAAAACGGTTTACCCAAGACAAAATACATACTTTGCAGCAACATCAGTCGGGAAAACACTTCAGACATGACACAGAAACGAAAGCAACTAACATACCAAGTAAGTTAAGGACACTTCATCTTGACATGCAACATAGGCAGCGTAATCTTTAAGCACCAAGAACCTGAAATGAAGACGACCAGTAGCAAGAGTTTTACGAATTTGAAACGAGACTGGCACTCTTATTCAGTCGCCAATCAATTACCCTATCCATCTACCCAAGCATTCATCCATCTATCCGATCACGAAAATTCCATCGGCCAATCTCCAATCATTCATCCACTTCTTCATCCGTCTGTTCGCCATTCATCCATCAAGGGTAGCACATCAACCACCGTTCCTTAAAAAAAAAAACTCTATCTAAATCTACAGGCCCCAAAATATTCTTCACTCTTCGTCCATGGTACGCTAATACTCCCTTAATCCGTCCGTCAAACGCAAATCCTACTTCAACCCGTCCATCAAAGGCCAATACTTCATTAATCCGTCCATCAAAACCTAATACTTCATTTATCCGTCCATCAAAAGCCAATACTCCCTCAACTCGTCCATCAAACGCCAATCCTCCCTCAACTCGTCCATCAAGCGCCAATCCTCCCTTAATCAGTCAATCAAACGCCAATCCTGCTATTCTTCTCGCATGCAGTGCACGCCATAGCACATTTAGATGCAAATTCGGTAAAGAAAATAAGCGAAAACAGCAAACAGAGCATGCCTAACAAGCACCATATCTAAAAATGGGCACAGCCACCTGTCATGGTACAAAAGATCTTGAACAACATGGGTGAATGTGCCTGCAGGAGCGAAGTATCCGCTGTCTATCTGATCGATGCATTTTTTCAGCTCAACGTTCGACTCGTAGTAGAGTTTGGGCACGTAACTGTCAAGAAAAACATAAAGGGCTTCACAAACGACACGACTAAAATCATCGAAATTCAGCAAATATATATATATATATATATATATATATATATATATATTCAAACCACGACCACCGATATATGTGAATGCCGATACATGACATCAGCGTAAAAGAACTATGACAAAAAAAAAAAAGAAAGGCACAACAAGAAGAGATTAATAACTTCTCGTACCCAGCTCGCTTTGTCTGCTCAACCTCATCCACGGTCATGCCAAAAATGAACATATTCTCCTCTCCCATCTCCTCGCGCATCTCCACGTTGGCTCCATCAAGCGTGCCAATCGTCAGAGCACCGTTCAACTACAAGACAAGAGCTCGAGTATTCATTCAACATTCCTAAACCTAAGCTTTGGCCTTCTCGACAAGGTCAACGGACGGTGTACACGCGAACGGCCAACCGAATGTGCAACAGTCACAGCCGAGCACAAAACAAGTGGATCGTCCAACGTACCATAAATTTCATGTTTCCGGTTCCAGAAGCTTCCGTGCCTGCGGTGGAAATCTAACAAAACAATATATCTGGCTTGGCTTCCTCGCGAAATTTTTTAACGCCGTTCACTGCTAGCTACAGGACTAAAAGGTCATATAAGATGCTATATTACAAAGATGTTAGCTTTGTCGCAAAATTCGACGAAAGACAAAGAAAACACGAACACTTTTTACCTAGTACGCACGCAATACAATATATCGGTGAATATACTATATAAACGAGACTGCAACAACATCTCGCACAATACACACAGAAACCATAAGTAAATCTCAGTTCTGCCTCACCTGTTCTGAAAGATCAGTGGCAGGAATAACTATATTGCGATATTAAGGAAGCACAGCAATACGCCACGACAGGCGGTGTCAGGCTGACAAGGACATACTCAGCCAAGTAGCAAATAGATCAGCTAAGTTCAAGCAATTGAACATCATTTCACACTAGGAAGAAGCAACGACAACGAAGCAGTGCTTTCAAGCGAAAGAAACACAGCTAGCAGTATCAGTTTCCCTTTCCATTTCCGCTTCGTTCTTTTACTTAATAACGCAGGTTTAAGCGGTGGACCAATTAATGCACTGGACGGAAGCGTCGGCACATAAAGCATTCGGAAATTGCGAAAAGATACTCTTCTCGGCCAGAGAAACTTTGTAGTCCTCCAAGAATACGACCTTCAAGCGGTCTTGAATCGCCGGATCATTGTTTACAACTAAGATACAGAAGAAGACAGATTACTCGCAACGGGAATGCAAGTAAGAAATTCAGCTGAATTAGCTAAACTAGCAGGCCTTACATTAAAAAAAAAGCAACTTAAGGCAACTGAAACCCAAACGGGCTCATCGACTACATTACAAAACGCGCTTTGAAAACGGTCTTTGGCTTTCAATAAAAGACAGACGAAGAGATAACATTACCTAGATACAACTAGGGTGGGCCAAAAATTAACAACCGTAAACGGAACGAGGGCAAGGGCGAAAAACAAAAACCGTTGACAAATATAACATATCTAAAGCCCAACCCAATTAAGTTACAATCATACATCAATGACGGCATGCAGCAGTTAGGAGTAAGCAGAACGAGATTATCAAAATTACGGCGACGAAATAGGAAAAATCAAAATGCGGTATTACATGGGTGCTGGTAATTACGGGACCTTTGCTACGTAGGTATTTTGTTACGGCATTGTCAAGGTATAAGAAAAAATAATAACAATAATCCAATCTTGAAAATTAAGCAATTCGCAAAAAATTCAAGATAAGCAAGAACAAAAATTAAAGACGCGTAAAACGCAGGCGTCGCAAATGCGAGCCACGACGCAATAGTCACTTAACAAGAATAGAAGAGAATACACGACAGAGAACTATCAGGTTTAGAAATCTTTGCAGTTAGTCAAGCCACCACCTTCCAACCTTCCACGATGAAAGAACAAACACAAGTATGCTAATTTTCAGGCATGATTTAGGATAGAAACCGGTTCACGACGATCTGCTCGCGCATGAGGACGAGATATCTGCCACGAGCGATAAAGCAAAGTAGTCTCACCCTTAGCTACGGCAAGTATGAGCTTGATGATTTGCTTCGCCATGTAGTAACCAGGTGCCGCCTAGTGAAAGATGACAAAAGTCTACGCAGTGATTCATTCGATTAATCCATTGACAATCCATTGAGCAACGTAACAAAAAATCAAGTCACTTAATCAATACATCTGTTCAGCCGTACCACACATTCCATCTATCAGTCCATCAACTCGTACCAATAGATCCCCCCCCCACACACACACACACACGAGCGCACATGCACACACGCCAATCTATCCGCCCAACCACTTATCTACCTACGAACTACTAAAATAAGTCAAACAGATCTATGTGCCTCGTCAGTCGACCATATCAGTCAGCGAGAGCAGGATCGACATGAACGAAGAGGAACACATTAAAGCAAATGCAATATAAAACAATACAGAGGAGAAGAGCAGAAAATAAAAAGTGATCAGAAAATAAAAAGTGCGCAGAAAACAACCCAATAAAACCCCAAGTATGCGGCAAGACATTTATTACGCAGACAATGAAAGCGAGAGAATGAAAGGGAATTACCTTTCCACCGATTATGACGGTTCTTGGCACAAACTTTATGGCGCGGTCAGCCTTCAGCCCTGCACGGCAAAGAATCACGTCAACTATCTCCGGTAAATAAACACTGAGCAGACAAAAGGTATGACGCCTTATTCCTAATCCCAAACCAAAGCCTAAAACTGCCGACCGTCGTGGCTTGCAACGAATAAAATCCACAGTATCAATAAAATTCTTGGACAGCCGACAGCTTACTGTTGTACATCGTAATGACGTGTAGAATATTCATCAACTGCCGCTTGTATTCGTGAATCCTCTTCACTTGCACGTCGAATAGAGAATTCGCGCTCACTTCGATGCCGAACTGATTCTTGATGATCTCAGCCATGCGCACTTTGTTTTCCTGGTAGAAAACGTGACTTATCCACAACCAAGTATCGTGAAGTGCAAATGCGCAAAAAAAAAAGAAAAGAAAACTCCCAAAGGTACTGCTTCTCGAGCGTAATTAAACGGTGCTTAAACGGTCTACTAGCGAGCTCTAATGTCAAACAGGCGAAGCAACCCTTGCAAAGTCTAGAACAAGACAAACTCGCCGACTTACAGGTTAAAAAAAAAAGCAACACACTAGCGCGTATGAATGCACATCCACATATACCGCAGCCAAGAGTTCTGCTATACATTTTGTCACTGATCGGGTTAGTCATGCGTTCCATTGGTGGATTAGGTCACGTGTGTATTTAGGTATTGGCTTTCGGGTATATGTGAAACTGGGCTGCGGTAGTTTGCCAGTACATTAGAAATACACTAGAGAGTACTAAGAGTGGGAATTAGGCGAAAGGGGGTCTTCTCGTCTCCCGAATATTGTCAAGGCGAATGGAGTGCTTAAAACAAGTTGGGATTTCACATCGGTGGGATTGACACCGCTCGCATTGACACTCGGTTTATCATCGTCATAGCAACGCACACAATACGAACCACAAACTCACTCAGTTTCCGGAGAAAGGGATAGCTTCTACATGCTTTAATGGGCGGACGAAGGGCGCCTGCGACTGAACCCAAGCAAGGCAGCACGCAATAGGGGAAATGACAGTGCCCGCTAGACTTTCTAGCTATGCAGAAGCACCCATACTTGCCTGCTTGCATCTATCGAACTCCTTCATCAGCGGCACCTGAGTGCACATTGGGCGTAACAGACTCAACTTGTCCAATTGCGTGATCCACTCGTCGCCAATCCTCTCCAAAATCACGTCAGACAAGGCGGGATTGCACATGAACAGCCATCGGCGAGGAGTGATTCCATTAGTCTTATTCTGGAAACGCTCAGGATAGAGCTCATAGAAATCTTTAAATCTAACAACGACAGACAGAACGCAAAGTATACATATGCAAAGCAATAGATATCCAAAAACCTCTATACTTTCTTACTGTACAAACTAAGAATGGACTCCGAAAGCATATTCGATGTAGATGAAACACGCAACAACATCAAAAGGAACAGGATTTACAATCATGACCGACTAATTAGACTAACATATTACAGCAATACGGTGTAAATAAACAACAAGCGTACGAATCCTTACAATCCAACAGCGAACACCAAAAAAATCCTGAAAAAAAGTCACCGAAGTAATAAGCAATACTGACAAAAACCAAATCAATATATAACCCATAATAAAAATAGCATAATCTCACACAGTGGTTTTAAGCAGATCTGAGTGCAGTTGCGCCACTCCATTGATGGCGTGCGACGCTACGATGGCTAGGTGAGCCATGTTGACCCGCTTCTCAGGATGCTCTTCAATGATTGACATACGTCTCAACCTGTCACTATCTCCAGGAAACTTCTTCCTCACGAACTGGAATGAGGAAATGACATGTGCATATGCTTGTATGTATGTATGTATGTATGCATGTATGTATGTATGTATGTATGTATGTATGTATGTATGTATGTATGTATGTAT